>JAUJYP020001225.1:0-113920 GCA_030674075.2 Linum usitatissimum | reverse complement strand
TGCATGGTGGAAGTGCATCATACTAGGTCAAATTCGCATAATGCATGATGAAAGTGCACCATACCATAGGGCACGGTGCATTGTGAATGGTGGAACTACATGATTCTAATGTGCAAGGTGCATAGTGGAAGTACACCATACTAAGGTGCAAAGTACAAGGAGGTGAGAGGACTCTACCAAGTTACATTATGCATAGTGGAATTGCACTATACCAAGGCACACAATGCTTATTGCATGGTCGAACAAAATATAAAGGTGCAGTGCATAGTGGAAATTCACTATACAAGGTCACTGTCCATTGTGCATGGTGGAAGTGCATCATACTAGGGTCAAATTCGCATAATGCATGATGAAATAGCACCTTACCATAGGGCACGGTGCATTGTGAATGGTGGAACTACATGATTCTAATGTGCAAGGTGCATAGTGGAAGTACACCATACTAAGGTGCAAAGTACAAGGAGGTGAGAGAGGACTTTACCAAGTTACATTATGCATAGTGGAATTGCACTATACCAAGGCACACAATGCTTATTGCATGGTCGAGCTATAAAATATAAAGGTGCATTGTGCATAGTAAATTCACTATACAAAGGTCCGTATCCATTGTGCATGGTGGAAGTGCATCATACTAGGTCAAATTCGCATAATGCATGATGAAAGTGCACCATACCATAGGGCACGGTGCATTGTGAATGGTTGAACTACATGATTCTAATGTGCAAGGTGCATAGTGGAAGTACACCATACTAAGGTGCAAAGTACAAGGAGGTGAGAGAGGACTATACCAAGTTACATTATGCATAGTGGAATTGCACTATACCAAGGCACACAATGCTTATTGAATGGTCGACCTACAAAATATAAAGGTGCATGTGCATAGTGGAAATTCACTATACAAAGGTCCGCTGTCCATTGTGCATGGTGGGTGCATCATACTAGGGTCAAATTCGCATAATGCATGATGAAAGTGCACATTACCATGGCACGGTGCATTGTGAATGGTGGAACTACATGATTCTAATGTGCAAGGTGCATAGTGGAAGTACACCATACTAAGGTGCAAAGTACGGAGGTGAGAGAGGACTATACCAAGTTACATTATGCATAGTGGAATTGCACTATACCAAGGCACACAATGCTTATTGATGGTCGAACACATAAAATATAAAGGTGCATTGTGCATAGTGGAAATTCACTATACAAAGGTCCATTGTCCATTGTGCATGGTGGAAGTGCATCATACTAGGGTCAAATTCGCATAATGCATGATGAAAGTGCACCATACCATAGGGCACGGGGCATTGTGAATGGTTGAACTACATGATTATAATGTGCAAGGTGCATAGTGGAAGTACACCATACTAAGGTGCAAAGTACAAGGAGGTGAGAGAGGACTCTACCAAGTTACATTATGCATAGTGGAATTGCACTATACCAAGGCACACAATGCTTATTGCATGGTCGAACTACAAAATATAAAGGTGCACGGTGCATAGTGGAAATCGACTATACAAAGGTCCACTGTCCATTGTGTATGGTGGAAGTGCATCATACTAGGGTCATATTCGCATAATGCATGATGAAAGTGCACATTACTATTGGGCACAGTGCATTGTGAATGGTTGAACTATAGGATTATAATGTGCATGGTGCATAGTGGAAGTACACCATACTAAAGTGCAAAGTACAAGGAGGTGAGAGAGGACTCTACCAAGTTACATTATGCATAGTGGAATTGCACTATTCCAAGGCATATAATGCTTATTGAATGGTCGAAAGGCTATTAAATTTAAAAGGTGCATCGTGCATAGTGAAAATTCAATTACAAAGGTCTACTCCATTGTGTATGGTGGAAGTGCATCATACTAGGGTCATATTCATATAATGCATGATGAAAGGGCACCATACCATAGGGCACGTGGCATTGTGAATGGTTGAACTACAGGATTCTAATGTGCATGGTGCATAGTGGAAGTACACCATACTAAAGTGCAAAGTACAAGGAGGTGAGAGAGGACTCACCCCGCTACATTATGCATAGTGGAATTGCACGAGTCCAAGGCATACAATGCTTATTGAATGGTCAACCTACAAAATATAAAGGTGTACGCTGGATAGTGAAAATTCACCATACAAAGGTCCGCTATCCATTATGTATGGTGGAAGTGCATCATACTAGGGTCATATTCGCATAATGCATGATGAAAGTGCGCCATACCATAGGGCACGTGGCATTGTGAATGGTTGAACTAGAGGATTATAATGTGCATGGTGCATAGTGGAAGTACACCATACTAAAGTGCAAAGTACAAGGAGGTGAGAGAGGACTCTACCAAGTTACATTATGCATAGTGGAATTGCACTATACCAAGGCATATAATGCTTATTCAATGGTCGACCTACAAAATTAAAGGTACATATGCATAGTGAAAATTCACCTACAAAGGTCCACTATCCATCGTGTACGGTGGAAGTGCATCATACTGGGGTCATATTCGAATAATGCATGATGAAAGTGCACCTAACCATAGGGTTCGGGGCATTGTGAATGGTTGAACTATATGATTATAATGTGCATGGTGCATAGTGGAATTACACCATACTAAAGTGTAAAGCTACAAGGAGGTGAGAGAGGACTCTACGAAGTTACATTATGCATAGTGGAATTGCACTATTCCATGGCACACAATGCTTATTCAATGGTCGACCTACAAAATATAAAGGTACACTATGGTTAGTGTAAACTCACCGTACAAAGGTTCGCTGTCCATTGTGCATGGTGAAAGTGCATCATACTAGGGTCAAATTTGAATAATGCATGATGAAAGAGCACATACCATATGGCACGAAGCATTGTGAATGGTTGAACTACATGATTATAATGTGCAAGGTGCATAGTGGAAGTACACCATACTAAGGTGCAAAGTACAAGGAGGTGAGAGAGGACTCTACCAAGTTACATTATGCATAGGGGAATTGCACTATTCCAAGGCATATAATGCTTATCGAATGGTCGAGCTACAAAATTTAAAGGTGCACCGTGTATAGTGAAAATTCACCGTACAAAGGTCCGCTATCCATTGTGCATGGTGGAAGTGCATCATACTAGGGTCATATTCGCATAATGCATGATGAAAGTGCGCCATACCATAGGGCACGGGGCATTGTGAATGGTTGAACTATAGGATTATAATGTGCATGGTGCATAGTGGAAGTACACCATACTAAAGTGCAAAGTACAAGGAGGTGAGAGAGGACTCTACCAAGTTACATTATGCATAGTGGAATTGCACTATTCCAAGGCATATAATGCTTATTGAATGGTCGAGCTACAAAATTTAAAGGTGCACCGTGCATAGTGGAAATTCACCGTACAAAGGTCCGCTATCCATTGTGCATGGTGGAAGTGCATCATACTAGGGTCATATTCGCATAATGCATGATGAAAGTGCGCCATACCATAGGGCACGTGGCATTGTGAATGGTTGAACTACAGGATTATAATGTGCATGGTGCATAGTGGAAGTACACCATACTAAAGTGCAAAGTACAAGGAGGTGAGAGGACTCCTACCAAGTTACATTATGCATAGTGGAATTGTACTATACCAAGGCACACAATGCTTATTCAATGGTCGACCTACAAAATATAAAGGTACACTATGGTTAGTGGAAATTCACTGTACAAAGGTTCGCTGTCCATTGTGCATGGTGAAAGTGAATCATACTAGGGTCAAATTTGAATAATGCATGATGAAACAAGCACCATACCATAAGGCACGGGCATTGTGAATGGTTGAACTACATGATTATAATGTGCAAGGTGCATAGTGGAAGTACACCACACTAAGGTGCAAAGTACAAGGAGGTGAGAGAGGAGTATAGCAAGTTACATTATGCATAGTGGAATTGCACTATACCAAGGCACACAATGCTTATTGAATGGTCGAGCTATAAAATATAAAGGTGCACCGTGCATAGTGAAATTCACTATACAAAGGTCCACTGTCCATTGTGCATGGTGGAAGTGCATCATACTAGGGTCAAATTTGCATAATGCATGATGAAAACGCACCTTACCATGTGGCACCGTGCATTGTGAATGGTGGAACTACATGATAATAATGTGCAAGGTGCATAGTGGAAGTGCACCATACTAAGGTGCAAAGTACAAGGAGGTGAGAGAGGACTTTACCAAGTTACATTATGCATAGTGGAATTGCACTATTCCAAGGCATATAATGCTTATTGAATGGTCGAGCTACAAAATTTAAAGGTGCATTGTGCATAGTGAAAATTCACCGTACAAAGGTCCGCTATCCATTGTGCATGGTGGAAGTGCATCATACTAGGGTCATATTCGCATAATGCATGATGAAAGTGCGCCATACCATAGGCACAGTGGCATTGTGAATGGTTGAACTATAGGATTATAATGTGCATGGTGCATAGTGGAAGTACACCATACTAAAGTGCAAAGTACAAGGAGGTGAGAGAGGACTCTACCAAGTTACATTATGCATAGTGGAATTGTACTATACCAAGGCACACAATGCTTATTCAATGGTCGGAGCTACAAAAGATAAAGGTGCACCGTGCGTAGTGGAAATTCACTATACAAAGCTCCGCTGTCGATTGTGCATGGTGGAAATGCATTATACTATTGTCAAATTTGCATAACGCATGATGAAACTGCACCTTACCATAGGGCACGGTGCATTGTGAATGGTGGAACTACATGATTATAATGTGCAAGGTGCATAATGGAAGTACACCATACTAAGGTGCAAAGTACAAGGAGGTAAAAGAGGACTCTACCAAGTTACATTATGCATAGTGGAATTGCACTATTCCAAGGCATATACAATGCTTATTGAATGGTCGAGCTACAAAATTTAAAGGTGCACCGTGCATAGTGAAAATTTACCGCACAAAGGTCCGCTATCCATTCCCCGCATGGTGGAAGTGCATCATACTAGGGTCATATTCGCATAATGCATGATGGAAGTGCACATTACTATTGGGCACTGGCATTGTGAATGGTGGAACTACATGATTCTAATGTGGAAGGTGCATAGTGGAAGTACACCATACTAAGGTGCAAAGTACAAGGAGGTGAGAGAGGACTCTCAGCAACTTACATTATGCATAGTGGAATTGCACTATACCAAGGCACACAATGCTTATTGAATGGTCGAGCTATAAAAATATAAAGGTGCACTGTGCATAGTGGAAATTCACTGTACAAAGGTCCACCGTCCATTGTGCATGGTGGAAGTGCATCATACTAGGTCAAATTTGCATAATGCATGATGAAATCGCACCTTACAATAGGGCACGGTGCATTGTGAATGGTGGAACTACATGATTATAATGTGCAAGGTGCATAGTGGAAGTACACCATACTAAGGTGCAAAGTACAAAGGAGGTGAGAGAGGACTCTACCAAGTTACATTATGCATAGTGGAATTGCACTATTCCAAGGCATATAATGCTTATTGAATGGTCGAGCTACAAAATTTAAAGGTGCACTGTGGTTAGTGAAAATTCACTATACAAAGGTCCGCTATCCATTGTGTATGGTGGAAGTGCATCATACTAGGGTCATATTCGCATAATGCATGATGAAAGTGCGTCATACCATAGGGCACGGGGCATTGTGAATGGTTGAACTATAGGATTATAATGTGCATGGTGCATAGTGGAAGTACACCATACTAAAGTGCAAAGTACAAGGAGGTGAGAGAGGACTCTACCAAGTTACATTATGCATAGTGGAATTGCACTATTCCAAGGCATATAATGCTTATTGAATGATCGACCTACATAAATATAAAGGTGCACCCGTGCTTAGTGGAAATTCACTGTACAAAGGTTCGCTGTCCATTGTGCATGGTGAAAGTGCACCATACTTAGATCAAATTTGAATAATGCATGATGAATTAGCACCTAACCATAGGGCACAGTGGATTGTAAATGGTTGAACTACATGATTATAATGTGCAAGGTGCATAGTGGAAGTACACCATACTAAGGTGCAATGTACAAGGAGGTGAGAGAGAACTCTAGCAACTTACATTATTCATAGTGGAATTGCACTATACTAAGGCACATAATGCTTATTGAATGGTCGAGCTATAAAAATTTAAAGGTGCACCGTGCATAGTGGAAATTCACTAGTACAAAAGTCCACTATCCATTGTGCATGGTGGAAGTGCATCATACTAGGGTCAAATTTGCATAATGCATGATGAAAGTGCACCATTCCATAGGGCACGTGGTATTGTGAATGGTTGGAAACTACATGTGATTATAATGTGCAAGGTGCATCGTGGAAGTACACCATACTAAGGTGCAAAGTACAAGGAGGTGATAGAGGACTCTACCAAGTTACATTATGCATAGTGGAATTGCACTATTCCAAGGCATATAATGCTTATTCAATGGTCGAGCTACAAAATATAAAGGTTCACCGTACGTAGTGGAAATTCAATGTACAAAGGTCCAGCTGTCGATTGTGCATGGTGGAAATGCATCATACTATTGTCAAATTTGCATAATGCATGATGAAACTGCACCTCACCATAGGGCACGGTGCATTGTGAATGGTGGAACTACATGATTATAATGTGCAAGGTGCATAGTGGAAGTACACCATACTAAGGTGCAAAGTACAAGGGAGGTGAGAGAGGACTCTACCAAGTTACATTATGCATAGTGGAATTGCACTATCCCAAGGCATATAATGCTTATTGAATGGTCGAGCTACAAAATTTAAAGGTGCACGTGCATAGTGAAAATTCACTATACAAAGGGTCCGCTATCCATTGTGCATGGTGGAAGTGCATCATACTAGGGTCATATTCGCATAATGCATGATGAAAGTGCGTCATACCATAGGGCACGGGGCATTGTGAATGGTTGAACTATAGGATTATAATGTGCAAGGTGCATAGTGGAAGTACACCATACTAAAGTGCAAAGTACAAGGAGGTGAGAGAGGACTCTACCAAGTTACATTATGCTTAGTGGAATTGCACTATACCAAGGCATACAATGCTTATTGAATGGTCGACCTACAAAATATAAAGGTACACCGTGCTTAGTGGAAATTCACCGTACAAAGGTCCGCTATCCATTGTGCATGGTGAAAGTGCACCATACTTGGATCAAATTTGAATAATGCATGATGAATTTGCGCCATAGCCATAGGGCACGGTGGATTGTAAATGGTTGAACTATATGATTATAATGTGCAAGGTGCATAGTAGAAGTACACCATACTAAAATGCAAAGTACAAGGAGGTGAGAGAGGACTCTACCAAGTTACATTATTCATAGTGGAATTGTACTATACCAAGGCACACAATGCTTATTGAATGGTCGAGCTATAAAATATAAAGGGTACACGTGCATAGTGGAAATTCACCGTACAAAAGTCCACTATCCATTGTGCATGGTGGAAGTGCATCATACTAGGGTCAAATTTGAATAATGCATGATGAAAGTGCACCATTCCATAGGGCACGGTGCATTGTGAATGGTGGAACTACATGATTATAATGTGCAAGGTGCATAGTGGAAGTACACCATACTAAGGTGCAAAGTACAAGGAGGTGAGAGAGGACTCTAGCAACTTACATTATGCATAGTGGAATTGTACTATACCAAGGCACACAATGCTTATTGAATGGTCGAGCTATAAAATATAAAGGTTCATCGTGCATAGTGGAAATTCACTATACAAAGGTCCACTGTCCATTGTGCATGGTGGAAGTGCATCATACTAGGGTCAAATTTGCATAATGCATAATGAAACTGCACCTTACAATAGGGCACGGTGCATTGTGAATGGTGGAACTACATGATTATAATGTGCAAGGTGCATAGTGGAAGTACACCATACTAAGGTGCAAAGTACAAGGAGGTGAGAGAGGACTCTACCAAGTTACATTATGCATAGTGGAATTGCATTATTCCAAGGCATATAATGCTTATTGAATGGTCCAGCTACAAAATTTAAAGGTGCACTGTGCATATGCAAAGTGAAAATTTCAAGGTCTATATTTCTCCGCTATCCATTCGGTGGAAGTGCATCATACTAGGGTCATATTCGCATAATGCATGATGGAAGTGCACATTACTATTGGGCACGGTGCATTGTGAATGGTGGAACTACATGATTCTAATGTGGAAGGTGCATAGTGGAAGTACACCATACTAAGGTGCAAAGTACAAGGAGGTGAGAGAGGACTCTACCAAGTTACATTATGCATAGTGGAATTGCACTATACCAAGGCACACAATGCTTATTGAATGGTCGACCTACAAAATATAAAGGTACACTATGGTTAGTGGAAATTCACTATACAAAGGTTCACCGTCCATTGTGCATGGTGGAAGTGCATCATACTAGGGTCAAATTTGAATAATGCATGATGAAACTGCACCTAACCATAGGGCACGGTGCATTGTGAATGGTTGAACTACATGATTATAATGTGCAAGGTGCATAGTGGAAGTACACCATACTAAGGTGCAAAGTACAAGGAGGTGAGAGAGGACTCTACCAAGTTACATTATGCATAGTGGAATTGCACTATTCCAAGGCATATAATGCTTATTGAATGGTCGAGCTACAAAATTTAAAGGTGCACCGTGCATAGTGAAAATTCACTATACAAAGGTCCGCTATCCATTGTGCATGGTGGAAGTGCATCATACTAGGGTCATATTCGCATAATGCATGATGAAAGTGCGCCATACCATAGGGCACGGCATTGTGAATGGTTGAACTATAGGATTATAATGTGCATGGTGCATAGTGGAAGTACACCATACTAAAGTGCAAAGTACAAGGAGGTGAGAGAGGACTCTACCAAGTTACATTATGCATAGTGGAATTGTACTATACCAAGGCACACAATGCTTATTCAATGGTCGACCTACAAAATATAAAGGTACACTATGGTTAGTGGAAATTCAATGTACAAAGGTTCGCTGTCCATTGTGCATGGTGAAAGTGCATCATACTAGGGTCAAATTTGAATAATGCATGATGAAACAGCACCTAACCATAGGGCACGGTGCATTGTGAATGGTTGAACTACATGATTATAATGTGCAAGGTGCATAGTGGAAGTACACCATACTAAGGTGCAAAGTACAAGGAGGTGAGAGAGGACTCTACCAAGTTACATTATGCATAGTGGAATTGCACTATTCCAAGGCATATAATGCTTATTGAATGGTCGAGCTACAAAATTTAAAGGTGCACTGTGCATAGTGAAAATTCACTGTACAAAGGTCCGCTATCCATTGTACATGGTGGAAGTGCATCATACTAGGGTCATATTCGCATAATGCATGATGAAAGTGCGCCATACCATAGGGCACGGGGCATTGTGAATGGTTGAACTATAGGATTATAATGTGCATGGTGCATAGTGGAAGTACACCATACTAAGGTGCAAAGTACAAGGAGGTGAGAGAGGACTCTACCAAGTTACATTATGCATAGTGGAATTGCACTATTCCAAGGCATATAATGCTTATTGAATGGTCGAGCTACAAAATTTAAAGGTGCACTGTGTATAGTGAAAATTCACTGTACAAAGGTCCGCTATCCATTGTGCATGGTGGAAGTGCATCATACTAGGGTCATATTCGCATAATGCATGATGAAAGTGCGCCATACCATAGGGCACGGGGCATTGTGAATGGTTGAACTATAGTATTATAATGTGCATGGTGCATAGTGGAAGTACACCATACTAAAGTGCAAAGTACAAGGAGGTGAGAGAGGACTCTACCAAGTTACATTATGCATAGTGGAATTGCACTATTCCAAGGCATATAATGCTTATTGAATGGTCGAGCTACAAAATTTAAAGGTGCACTGTGCATAGTGAAAATTCACTGTACAAAGGTCCGCTATCCATTGTGCATGGTGGAAGTGCATCATACTAGGGTCATATTCGCATAATGCATGATGAAAGTGCGCCATACCATAGGGCACGTGGCATTGTGAATGGTTGAACTATAGGATTATAATGTGCATGGTGCATAGTGGAATTACACCATACTAAAGTGCAAAGTACAAGGAGGTGAGAGAGGACTCTACCAAGTTACATTATGCATAGTGGAATTGTACTATACCAAGGCACACAATGCTTATTCAATGGTCGACCTACAAAATATAAAGGTACACTATGGTTAGTGGAAATTCACCGTACAAAGGTTCGCTGTCCATTGTGCATGGTGAAAGTGCATCATACTAGGGTCAAATTTGAATAATGCATGATGAAACAGCACCTAACCATAGGGCACGGTGCATTGTGAATGGTTGAACTACATGATTATAATGTGCAAGGTGCATAGTGGAAGTACACCATACTAAGGTGCAAAGTACAAGGAGGTGAGAGAGGACTCTAGCAAGTTACATTATGCATAGTGGAATTGCACTATTCCAAGGCATATAATGCTTATTGAATGGTCGAGCTACAAAATTTAAAGGTGCACTGTGTATAGTGAAAATTCACTGTACAAAGGTCCGCTATCCATTGTGCATGGTGGAAGTGCATCATACTAGGGTCATATTCGCATAATGCATGATGAAAGTGCGCCATACCATAGGGCACGGGGCATTGTGAATGGTTGAACTATAGGATTATAATGTGCATGGTGCATAGTGGAAGTACACCATACTAAAGTGCAAAGTACAAGGAGGTGAGAGAGGACTCTACCAAGTTACATTATGCATAGTGGAATTGCACTATTCCAAGGCATATAATGCTTATTGAATGGTCGAGCTACAAAATTTAAAGGTGCACCGTGCATAGTGAAAATTCACTGTACAAAGGTCCGCTATCCATTGTGCATGGTGGAAGTGCATCATACTAGGGTCATATTCGCATAATGCATGATGAAAGTGCGCCATACCATAGGGCACGTGGCATTGTGAATGGTTGAACTATAGGATTATAATGTGCATGGTGCATAGTGGAATTACACCATACTAAAGTGCAAAGTACAAGGAGGTGAGAGAGGACTCTACCAAGTTACATTATGCATAGTGGAATTGTACTATACCAAGGCACACAATGCTTATTCAATGGTCGACCTACAAAATATAAAGGTACACTATGGTTAGTGGAAATTCACTGTACAAAGGTTCGCTGTCCATTGTGCATGGTGAAAGTGAATCATACTAGGGTCAAATTTGAATAATGCATGATGAAACAGCACCTAACCATAGGGCACGGTGCATTGTGAATGGTTGAACTACATGATTATAATGTGCAAGGTGCATAGTGGAAGTACACCATACTAAGGTGCAAAGTACAAGGAGGTGAGAGAGGACTCTAGCAACTTACATTATGCATAGTGGAATTGCACTATACCAAGGCACACAATGCTTATTGAATGGTCGAGCTATAAAATATAAAGGTGCACCGTGCATAGTGGAAATTCACTATACAAAGGTCCACTCGTCCATTGTGCATGGTGGAAGTGCATCATACTAGGGTCAAATTTGCATAATGCATGATGAAACTGCACCTTACCATAGGGCACGGTGCATTGTGAATGGTGGAACTACATGATAATAATGTGCAAGGTGCATAGTGGAAGTGCACCATACTAAGGTGCAAAGTACAAGGAGGTGAGAGAGGACTCTACCAAGTTACATTATGCATAGTGGAATTGCACTATTCCAAGGCATATAATGCTTATTGAATGGTCGAGCTACAAAATTTAAAGGTGCATTGTGCATAGTGAAAATTCACCGTACAAAGGTCCGCTATCCATTGTGCATGGTGGAAGTGCATCATACTAGGGTCATATTCGCATAATGCATGATGAAAGTGCGCCATACCATAGGGCACAGGGCATTGTGAATGGTTGAACTATAGGATTATAATGTGCATGGTGCATAGTGGAAGTACACCATACTAAAGTGCAAAGTACAAGGAGGTGAGAGAGGACTCTACCAAGTTACATTATGCATAGTGGAATTGTACTATACCAAGGCACACAATGCTTATTCAATGGTCGAGCTGCAAAAGATAAAGGTTCACCGTGCGTAGTGGAAATTCACTATACAAAGCTCCGCTGTCGATTGTGCATGGTGGAAATGCATTATACTATTGTCAAATTTGCATAACGCATGATGAAACTGCACCTTACAATAGGGCACGGTGCATTGTGAATGGTGGAACTACATGATTATAATGTGCAAGGTGCATAGTGGAAGTACACCATACTAAGGTGCAAAGTACAAGGAGGTAAAAGAGGACTCTACCAAGTTACATTATGCATAGTGGAATTGCACTATTCCAAGGCATATAATGCTTATTGAATGGTCGAGCTACAAAATTTAAAGGTGCACTGTGCATAGTGAAAATTTACTGTACAAATGTCCGCTATCCATTCTGCATGGTGGAAGTGCATCATACTAGGGTCATATTCGCATAATGCATGATGGAAGTGCACATTACTATTGGGCACGGAGCATTGTGAATGGTGGAACTACATGATTCTAATGTGGAAGGTGCATAGTGGAAGTACACCATACTAAGGTGCAAAGTACAAGGAGGTGAGAGAGGACTCTAGCAACTTACATTATGCATAGTGGAATTGCACTATACCAAGGCACACAATGCTTATTGAATGGTCGAGCTATAAAATATAAAGGTGCACTGTGCATAGTGGAAATTCACTATACAAAGGTCCACTGTCCATTGTGCATGGTGGAAGTGCATCATACTAGGGTCAAATTTGCATAATGCATGATGAAACTGCACCTTACAATAGGGCACGGTGCATTGTGAATGGTGGAACTACATGATTATAATGTGCAAGGTGCATAGTGGAAGTACACCATACTAAGGTGCAAAGTACAAGGAGGTGAGAGAGGACTCTACCAAGTTACATTATGCATAGTGGAATTGCACTATTCCAAGGCATATAATGCTTATTGAATGGTCGAGCTACAAAATTTAAAGGTGCACGGTGCATAGTGAAAATTCACTATACAAAGGTCCGCTATCCATTGTGCATGGTGGAAGTGCATCATACTAGGGTCATATTCGCATAATGCATGATGAAAGTGCGTCATACCATAGGGCACGGGGCATTGTGAATGGTTGAACTATAGGATTATAATGTGCATGGTGCATAGTGGAAGTACACCATACTAAAGTGCAAAGTACAAGGAGGTGAGAGAGGACTCTACCAAGTTACATTATGCATAGTGGAATTGCACTATTCCAAGGCATATAATGCTTATTGAATGATCGACCTACAAAATATAAAGGTACACTGTGCTTAGTGGAAATTCACTGTACAAAGGTTCGCTGTCCATTGTGCATGGTGAAAGTGCACCATACTTAGATCAAATTTGAATAATGCATGATGAATTAGCACCTAACCATAGGGCACAATGGATTGTAAATGGTTGAACTACATGATTATAATGTGCAAGGTGCATAGTGGAAGTACACCATACTAAGGTGCAATGTACAAGGAGGTGAGAGAGAACTCTAGCAACTTACATTATTCATAGTGGAATTGCACTATACTAAGGCACACAATGCTTATTGAATGGTCGAGCTATAAAATATAAAGGTGCACCGTGCATAGTGGAAATTCACTATACAAAAGTCCACTATCCATTGTGCATGGTGGAAGTGCATCATACTAGGGTCAAATTTGCATAATGCATGATGAAAGTGCACCATTCCATAGGGCACGTGGTATTGTGAATGGTTGAACTACATGATTATAATGTGCAAGGTGCATCGTGGAAGTACACCATACTAAGGTGCAAAGTACAAGGAGGTGATAGAGGACTCTACCAAGTTACATTATGCATAGTGGAATTGCACTATTCCAAGGCATATAATGCTTATTCAATGGTCGAGCTACAAAATATAAAGGTTCACTGTACGTAGTGGAAATTCAATGTACAAAGCTCCGCTGTCGATTGTGCATGGTGGAAATGCATCATACTATTGTCAAATTTGCATAATGCATGATGAAACCGCACCTTACCATAGGGCACGGTGCATTGTGAATGGTGGAACTACATGATTATAATGTGCAAGGTGCATAGTGGAAGTACACCATACTAAGGTGCAAAGTACAAGGAGGTGAGAGAGGACTCTACCAAGTTACATTATGCATAGTGGAATTGCACTATCCCAAGGCATATAATGCTTATTGAATGGTCGAGCTACAAAATTTAAAGGTGCATTGTGCATAGTGAAAATTCACTATACAAAGGTCCGCTATCCATTGTGCATGGTGGAAGTGCATCATACTAGGGTCATATTCGCATAATGCATGATGAAAGTGCGTCATACCATAGGGCACGGGGCATTGTGAATGGTTGAACTATAGGATTATAATGTGCATGGTGCATAGTGGAAGTACACCATACTAAAGTGCAAAGTACAAGGAGGTGAGAGAGGACTCTACCAAGTTACATTATGCTTAGTGGAATTGCACTATACCAAGGCACACAATGCTTATTGAATGGTCGACCTACAAAATATAAAGGTACACTGTGCTTAGTGGAAATTCACTGTACAAAGGTTCGCTGTCCATTGTGCATGGTGAAAGTGCACCATACTTGGATCAAATTTGAATAATGCATGATGAATTAGCACCTAGCCATAGGGCACGGTGGATTGTAAATGGTTGAACTACATGATTATAATGTGCAAGGTGCATAGTAGAAGTACACCATACTAAGATGCAATGTACAAGGAGGTGAGAGAGGACTCTAGCAACTTACATTATTCATAGTGGAATTGCACTATACCAAGGCACACAATGCTTATTGAATGGTCGAGCTATAAAATATAAAGGTGCACCGTGCATAGTGGAAATTCACTATACAAAAGTCCACTATCCATTGTGCATGGTGGAAGTGCATCATACTAGGGTCAAATTTGCATAATGCATGATGAAAGTGCACCATTCCATAGGGCACGTGGTATTGTGAATGGTTGAACTACATGATTATAATGTGCAAGGTGCATCGTGAAAGTACACCATACTAAGGTGCAAAGTACAAGGACGTGAGAGAGGACTCTAGCAACTTACATTATGCATAGTGGAATTGTACTATACCAAGGCATATAATGCTTATTGAATGGTCGAGCTACAAAATATAAAGGTTCACTGTGCATAGTGGAAATTCACTGTACAAAGCTCCGCTGTTGATTGTCCATGGTGGAAGTGCATCATACTATTGTCAAATTTGCATAATGCATGATGAAACTGCACCTTACCATAGGGCACGGTGCATTGTGAATGGTTGAACTACATGATTATAATGTGCAAGGTGCATGGTGGAAGTACACCATACTAAGGGGCAAAGTATAAGGAGGTGAGAGAGGACTCTACCAAGTTACATTATGCATAGTGGAATTGTACTATACCAAGGCACACAATGCTTATTGAATGGTCGAGCTACAAAATATAAAGGTTCACTGTGCATAGTGGAAATTCACTGTACAAAGCTCCGCTGTTGATTGTCCATGGTGGAAGTGCATCATACTATTGTCAAATTTGCGTAATGCATGATGAAACTGCACCTTACCATAGGGCACGGTGCATTGTGAATGGTTGAACTACATGATTATAATGTGCAAGGTGCATGGTGGAAGTACACCATACTAAGGGGCAAAGTACAAGGAGGTGAGAGAGGACTCTAGCAAGTTACATTATACATAGTGGAATTGCACTATACCAAGGCACACAATGCTTATTGAATGGTCGAGCTATAAAATATAAAGGTGCACTGTGCATAGTGGAAATTCACTATACAAAGGTCCACTGTCCATTGTGCATGGTGGAAGTGCATCATACTAGGATCAAATTTGCATAATGCATGATGAAAGTGCACCCATACCATAGGGCACGGTTCATTGTGAATGGTTGAACTACATGATTATAATGTGCCAGTGGCATAGTGGAAGTACAACATACTAAGGCGCAAAGTACAAGGAGGTGAGAGAGGACTCTACCAAGTTACATTATGCATAGTGGAATTGCACTATACCAAGGCACACACAATGCTTATTGAATGGTCGAGCTATAAAATATAAAGGTGCACTGTGTATAATGGAAAGTCAATGTACAAAGGTCCGATGTCCATTGTGCATGGTGGAAGTGCATCATACTAGGGTCAAATTTGCATAATGTATTATGAAAGTGCACCATACCATAGAGCACGGGGTATCGTGAATGGTTGAACTATATGATTATAATGTGCATGGTGCATAGTGGAAGTACACCATACTAAGGTGCAAATTACAAGGAGGTGAGATAGGACTCTAGGAAGTTACATTATGCATAGTGGCATTGCACTATACCAAGGCACACAATGCTTATTGAATGGTCAACCTAAAAAATATAAAGGTACACCGTGCATAATGGAAATTCAATGTACAAAGATTCGCCGTCCATTGTGCATGGTGGAAGTGCATCATACTAGGGTCAAATTTGCATAATGCATGATGAAACGCACCTTACAATAGGGCACGGTGCATTGTGAATGGTGGAACTACATGATTATAATGTGCAAGGTGCATAGTGGAAGTACACCATACTAAGGTGCAAAGTACAAGGAGGTGAGAGAGGACTCTACCAAGTTACATTATGCATAGTGGAATTGCACTATTCCAAGGCATATAATGCTTATTGAATGGTCGAGCTACAAAATTTAAAGGTGCACGTGCATAGTGAAAATTCACTATACAAAGGTCCGCTATCCATTGTACATGGTGGAAGTCATCATACTAGGGTCATATTCGCATAATGCATGATGAAAGTGCGCCATACCATAGGGCACGGGCATTGTGAATGGTTGAACTATAGGATTATAGTGTGGTGTAGGGGTACACCATACTAAGGTGCAAAGTATAAGGAGGTAGAAGGACTACCAATTAATATATAGTGGAATTCACTATTCCAGGCATATAATTATATGTCACAAAAAAAAGGTGATATGGAAATTCAATTACAAAGTCCGCTATCCAGTGAGTGGAAGTCATCAACTTCATTCGCATAATGCAGATGAAAGTGCGCCATACCATAGGGCACGGGGCAGTGAGGTTGACTAAGGATATAAGTGAGGTGATGTGGAGTACACCAACTAAAGTGCAAAGTACAAGGAGGTGAAAGGACTTACAATAATACATAGTGGAATTCACTATCCAAGGAATAATCTTATTGATGGTCGAGCTACAAAATAAAGGTGCAGTGCATGAAAATTCACTAAAAGGTCCGTATCCATGTGAGTGGAGTCATAACTAGGAATCATAAATATGAAAGTGCGCCATACCATAGGGCACGTGGCATTGTGAATGGTTAACTTAGGAAAATGTGAGGTGGTGGAAGTACACCATACTAAAGTGCAAAGTACAAGGAGGTGAGAGAGGACTCTACCAAGTTAATAGCATAGTGGAATTGACTAACCAAGCACACAATCTTATCAATGTCACCTACAAAAAAAGGTACACATGGTTAGTGGAAATTCACCTACAAAGGTTCTCCATGTATGGTAAAGTGCACATACTAGGGTCAAAGAATAATCATATGAAACACACCTAACCAAGGCACTAGTGAATGGTTGAACTACAGAATAAGTGCAAGGTGTAGTGGAAGTACACCATACTAAGGTGCAAAGTACAAGGAGGTGAGAGAGGACTCTAGCAATAAACATAGTGGAATCACTAACCAAGGCAACAATCTTATTGAATGGTCACTACAAAAATAAAGGTGCACTTGAAGTGGAAATTCAATACAAAAGTCCACTATCCATGTCAGGTGGAAGTGCAACTAGGGTCAACCAAACAATGAAAGTGCACCATACCAAGGGCACGGGAGGAAGGTGAACTAAGAAAATGTGAAGTGAAGTGGAAGTACACCATACTAAGTGCAAAGTACAAGGAGGTGAAGAGGACTCACCAAGTTAATTATGCATAAGGAATTGCACTAACCAGGCAATAATGCTTATTGAATGGTCAGCTACAAAATAAAGGTGCAGTGGCAAGTGGAAATTCACCGTACAAAGGTCCGCTACCATGTGCAGGTGGAAGTGATACTAGGGTCAATTGCATAAGATGATGAAAGTGCACCTACCATAGGGCACGTGGCATTGTGAAGGTTGAACTAAGGAATAATGTGCAAGGTGCAAGTGGAAGTACACCATACTAAAGTGCAAAGTACAAGGAGGTGAAAGGACTCTACCAAGTTACATTATGCATAGTGGAATTGTACTATACCAAGGCACACAATGCTTATTCAATGGTCGACCTACAAAATAAAAGGTACACATGGATAGTGGAAATTCACCGTACAAAGTCCGCTGTCCATTGTGCAGGTGGAAGTGAACATACTAGTCAAATGAATAATGCATGATGAAACTGCACCTAACCATAGGGCACGGTGCATTGTGAATGGTTGAACTACATGATTATAATGTGCAAGGTGCATAGTGGAAGTACACCATACTAAGGTGCAAAGTACAAGGAGGTGAGAGAGGACTCTAGCAAGTTACATTATGCATAGTGGAATTGCACTATACCAAGGCACACAATGCTTATTGAATGGTCGAGCTATAAAATATAAAGGTGCACTGTGCATAGTGGAAATTCACTATACAAAGGTCCACTGTCCATTGTGCATGGTGGAAGTGCATCATACTAGGATCAAATTTGCATAATGCATGATGAAAGTGCACCCATACCATAGGGCACGGTTCATTGTGAATGGTGGAACTACATGATAATAATGTGCAAGGTGCATAGTGGAAGTACACCATACTAAGGTGCAAAGTACAAGGAGGTGAGAGAGGACTCTACCAAGTTACATTATGCATAGTGGAATTGCACTATACCAAGGCACACACAATGCTTATTGAATGGTCGAGCTACAAAATATAAAGGTGCATTGTGCATAGTGGAAAGTCAATGTACAAAGGTCCGATGTCCATTGTGCATGGTGGAAGTGCATCATACTAGGGTCAAATTTGCATAATGCATGATGAAAGTGCGCCATACCATAGAGCACGGGGTATTGTGAATGGTTGAACTATATGATTATAATGTGCATGGTGCATAGTGGAAGTACACCATACTAAGGTGCAAAGTACAAGGAGGTGAGAGAGGACTCTACCAAGTTACATTATGCATAGTGGAATTGTACTATACCAAGGCACACAATGCTTATTGAATGGTCAACCTAAAAAATATAAAGGTTCACCGTGCATAGTGGAAATTCAATATACAAAGATTCGCTGTCCATTGTGCATGGTGGAAGTGCATTATACTATTGTCATATTTGCATAATGCATGATGAAACTGCACCTTACAATAGGGCACGGTGCATTGTGAATGGTGGAACTACATGATTATAATGTGCAAGGTGCATAGTGGAAGTACACCATACTAAGGTGCAAAGTACAAGGAGGTGAGAGAGGACTCTACCAAGTTACATTATGCATAGTGGAATTGCACTATTCCAAGGCATATAATGCTTATTGAATGGTCGAGCTACAAAATTTAAAGGTGCACTTGTGCATAGTGAAAATTCACTATACAAAGGTCCGCTATCCATTGTGCATGGTGGAAGTGCATCATACTAGGGTCAAATTTGCATAATGCATGATGAAAGTGCATCATACCATAGGGCACGGGGCATTGTGAATGGTTGAACTATAGGATTATAATGTGCATGGTGCATAGTGGAAGTACACCATACTAAAGTGCAAAGTACAAGGAGGTGAGAGAGGACTCTACCAAGTTACATTATGCATAGTGGAATTGCACTATTCCAAGGCATATAATGCTTATTGAATGATCGACCTACAAAATATAAAGGTACACCGTGCTTAGTGGAAATTCACCGTACAAAGGTTCGCTGTCCATTGTGCATGGTGAAAGTGCACCATACTTAGATCAAATTTGAATAATGCATGATGAATTAGCACCTAACCATAGGGCACGGTGGATTGTAAATGGTTGAACTACATGATTATAATGTGCAAGGTGCATAGTGGAAGTACACCATACTAAGGTGCAATGTACAAGGAGGTGAGAGAGAACTCTAGCAACTTACATTATTCATAGTGGAATTGCACTATACTAAGGCACACAATGCTTATTGAATGGTCGAGCTATAAAATATAAAGGTGCACTGTGCATAGTGGAAATTCACTATACAAAAGTCCACTATCCATTGTGCATGGTGGAAGTGCATCATACTAGGGTCAAATTTGCATAATGCATGATGAAAGTGCACCATTCCATAGGGCACGTGGTATTGTGAATGGTTGAACTACATGATTATAATGTGCAAGGTGCATCGTGGAAGTACACCATACTAAGGTGCAAAGTACAAGGAGGTGATAGAGGACTCTACCAAGTTACATTATGCATAGTGGAATTGCACTATTCCAAGGCATATAATGCTTATTCAATGGTCGAGCTACAAAATATAAAGGTTCACCGTACGTAGTGGAAATTCAATGTACAAAGCTCCGCCGTCGATTGTGCATGGTGGAAATGCATCATACTATTGTCAAATTTGCATAATGCATGATGAAACTGCACCTTACCATAGGGCACGGTGCATTGTGAATGGTGGAACTACATGATTATAATGTGCAAGGTGCATAGTGGAAGTACACCATACTAAGGTGCAAAGTACAAGGAGGTGAGAGAGGACTCTACCAAGTTACATTATGCATAGTGGAATTGCACTATCCCAAGGCATATAATGCTTATTGAATGGTCGAGCTACAAAATTTAAAGGTGCATTGTGCATAGTGAAAATTCACTATACAAAGGTCCGCTATCCATTGTGCATGGTGGAAGTGCATCATACTAGGGTCATATTCGCATAATGCATGATGAAAGTGCGTCATACCATAGGGCACGGGGCATTGTGAATGGTTGAACTATAGGATTATAATGTGCATGGTGCATAGTGGAAGTACACCATACTAAAGTGCAAAGTACAAGGAGGTGAGAGAGGACTCTACCAAGTTACATTATGCTTAGTGGAATTGCACTATACCAAGGCACACAATGCTTATTGAATGGTCGACCTACAAAATATAAAGGTACACTGTGCTTAGTGGAAATTCACTGTACAAAGGTTCGCTGTCCATTGTGCATGGTGAAAGTGCACCATACTTGGATCAAATTTGAATAATGCATGATGAATTAGCACCTAGCCATAGGGCACGGTGGATTGTAAATGGTTGAACTACATGATTATAATGTGCAAGGTGCATAGTAGAAGTACACCATACTAAGATGCAATGTACAAGGAGGTGAGAGAGGACTCTAGCAACTTACATTATTCATAGTGGAATTGCACTATACCAAGGCACACAATGCTTATTGAATGGTCGAGCTATAAAATATAAAGGTGCACCGTGCATAGTGGAAATTCACTATACAAAAGTCCACTATCCATTGTGCATGGTGGAAGTGCATCATACTAGGGTCAAATTTGCATAATGCATGATGAAAGTGCACCATTCCATAGGGCACGTGGTATTGTGAATGGTTGAACTACATGATTATAATGTGCAAGGTGCATCGTGAAAGTACACCATACTAAGGTGCAAAGTACAAGGACGTGAGAGAGGACTCTAGCAACTTACATTATGCATAGTGGAATTGTACTATACCAAGGCATATAATGCTTATTGAATGGTCGAGCTACAAAATATAAAGGTTCACTGTGCATAGTGGAAATTCACTGTACAAAGCTCCGCCGTTGATTGTCCATGGTGGAAGTGCATCATACTATTGTCAAATTTGCGTAATGCATGATGAAACCGCACCTTACCATAGGGCACGGTGCATTGTGAATGGTTGAACTACATGATTATAATGTGCAAGGTGCATGGTGGAAGTACACCATACTAAGGGGCAAAGTATAAGGAGGTGAGAGAGGACTCTACCAAGTTACATTATGCATAGTGGAATTGTACTATACCAAGGCACACAATGCTTATTGAATGGTCGAGCTACAAAATATAAAGGTTCACTGTGCATAGTGGAAATTCACTGTACAAAGCTCCGCTGTTGATTGTCCATGGTGGAAGTGCATCATACTATTGTCAAATTTGCGTAATGCATGATGAAACTGCACCTTACCATAGGGCACGGTGCATTGTGAATGGTTGAACTACATGATTATAATGTGCAAGGTGCATGGTGGAAGTACACCATACTAAGGGGCAAAGTACAAGGAGGTGAGAGAGGACTCTAGCAAGTTACATTATACATAGTGGAATTGCACTATACCAAGGCACACAATGCTTATTGAATGGTCGAGCTATAAAATATAAAGGTGCACCTGTGCATAGTGGAAATTCACTATACAAAGGTCCACCGTCCATTGTGCATGGTGGAAGTGCATCATACTAGGATCAAATTTGCATAATGCATGATGAAAGTGCACCCATACCATAGGGCACGGTTCATTGTGAATGGTTGAACTACATGATTATAATGTGCCAGGTGGCATAGTGGAAGTACAACATACTAAGGCGCAAAGTACAGGGAGGTGAGAGAGGACTCTACCAAGTTACATTATGCATAGTGGAATTGCACTATACCAAGGCACACACAATGCTTATTGAATGGTCGAGCTATAAAATATAAAGGTGCACTGTGTATAATGGAAAGTCAATGTACAAAGGTCCGATGTCCATTGTGCATGGTGGAAGTGCATCATACTAGGGTCAAATTTGCATAATGTATTATGAAAGTGCACCATACCATAGAGCACGGGGTATCGTGAATGGTTGAACTATATGATTATAATGTGCATGGTGCATAGTGGAAGTACACCATACTAAGGTGCAAATTACAAGGAGGTGAGATAGGACTCTAGGAAGTTACATTATGCATAGTGGCATTGCACTATACCAAGGCACACAATGCTTATTGAATGGTCAACCTAAAAAATATAAAGGTACACTGTGCATAATGGAAATTCAATGTACAAAGATTCGCTGTCCATTGTGCATGGTGGAAGTGCATCATACTAGGGTCAAATTTGCATAATGCATGATGAAACTGCACCTTACAATAGGGCACGGTGCATTGTGAATGGTGGAACTACATGATTATAATGTGCAAGGTGCATAGTGGAAGTACACCATACTAAGTGCAGTACAAGGAGGTGAGAGAGGACCTACCAGTACATATGCATAGTGGAATCACTATTCCAAGGCATAATCTTATTGAATGGTCAGCTACAAAATAAAGTGCATAGTGAAAATCACTTACAAAGGTCGCTATCCATTGTGATGGTGGAAGTGCTCATACTAGGGTCATATTCGCATAATGCATGATGAAAGTGCGTCATACCATAGGGCACGGGGCATTGTGAATGGTTGAACTATAGGATTATAATGTGCATGGTGCATAGTGGAAGTACACCATACTAAAGTGCAAAGTACAAGGAGGTGAGAGAGGACTCTACCAAGTTACATTATGCATAGTGGAATTGCACTATTCCAAGGCATATAATGCTTATTGAATGATCGACCTACAAAATATAAAGGTACACCGTGCATAGTGGAAATTCACCGTACAAAGGTCCGCTGTCCATTGTGCATGGTGAAAGTGCACCATACTTAGATCAAATTTGAATAATGCATGATGAATGTAGCACCTAACCATAGGGCACGGTGGATTGTAAATGGTTGAACTACATGATTATAATGTGCAAGGTGCATAGTGGAAGTACACCATACTAAGGTGCAATGTACAAGGAGGTGAGAGAGAACTCTAGCAACTTACATTATTCATAGTGGAATTGCACTATACTAAGGCACACAATGCTTATTGAATGGTCGAGCTATAAAATATAAAGGTGCACTGTGCATAGTGGAAATTCACTATACAAAAGTCCACTATCCATTGTGCATGGTGGAAGTGCATCATACTAGGGTCAAATTTGCATAATGCATGATGAAAGTGCACCATTCCATAGGGCACGTGGTATTGTGAATGGTTGAACTACATGATTATAATGTGCAAGGTGCATCGTGGAAGTACACCATACTAAGGTGCAAAGTACAAGGAGGTGATAGAGGACTCTACCAAGTTACATTATGCATAGTGGAATTGCACTATTCCAAGGCATATAATGCTTATTCAATGGTCGAGCTACAAAATATAAAGGTTCACTGTGCGTAGTGGAAATTCAATGTACAAAGCTCCGCTGTCGATTGTGCATGGTGGAAATGCATCATACTATTGTCAAATTTGCATAATGCATGATGAAACTGCACCTTACCATAGGGCACGGTGCATTGTGAATGGTTGAACTACATGATTATAATGTGCAAGGTGCATAGTGGAAGTACACCATACTAAGGTGCAAAGTACAAGGAGGTGAGAGAGGACTCTACCAAGTTACATTATGCATAGTGGAATTGCACTATCCCAAGGCATATAATGCTTATTGAATGGTCGAGCTACAAAATTTAAAGGTGCACTCGTGCATAGTGAAAATTCACTATACAAAGGTCCGCTATCCATTGTGCATGGTGGAAGTGCATCATACTAGGGTCATATTCGCATAATGCATGATGAAAGTGCGTCATACCATAGGGCACGGGGCATTGTGAATGGTTGAACTATAGGATTATAATGTGCATGGTGCATAGTGGAAGTACACCATACTAAAGTGCAAAGTACAAGGAGGTGAGAGAGGACTCTACCAAGTTACATTATGCATAGTGGAATTGCACTATACCAAGGCACACAATGCTTATTGAATGGTCGACCTACAAAATATAAAGGTACACTATGTGCTTAGTGGAAATTCACTGTACAAAGGTTCGCTGTCCATTGTGCATGGTGAAAGTGCACCATACTTGGATCAAATTTGAATAATGCATGATGAATTAGCACCTAGCCATAGGGCACGGTGGATTGTAAATGGTTGAACTACATGATTATAATGTGCAAGGTGCATAGTGGAAGTACACCATACTAAGATGCAATGTACAAGGAGGTGAGAGAGGACTCTAGCAACTTACATTATTCATAGTGGAATTGCACTATACCAAGGCACACAATGCTTATTGAATGGTCGAGCTATAAAATATAAAGGTGCACCGTGCATAGTGGAAATTCACTATACAAAAGTCCACTATCCATTGTGCATGGTGGAAGTGCATCATACTAGGGTCAAATTTGCATAATGCATGATGAAAGTGCACCATTCCATAGGGCACGTGGTATTGTGAATGGTTGAACTACATGATTATAATGTGCAAGGTGCATCGTGGAAGTACACCATACTAAGGTGCAAAGTACAAGGAGGTGATAGAGGACTCTACCAAGTTACATTATGCATAGTGGAATTGCACTATTCCAAGGCATATAATGCTTATTCAATGGTCGAGCTACAAAATATAAAGGTTCACTGTACGTAGTGGAAATTCAATGTACAAAGCTCCGCTGTCGATTGTGCATGGTGGAAATGCATCATACTATTGTCAAATTTGCATAATGCATGATGAAACTGCACCTTACCATAGGGCACGGTGCATTGTGAATGGTGGAACTACATGATTATAATGTGCAAGGTGCATAGTGGAAGTACACCATACTAAGGTGCAAAGTACAAGGAGGTGAGAGAGGACTCTACCAAGTTACATTATGCATAGTGGAATTGCACTATCCCAAGGCATATAATGCTTATTGAATGGTCGAGCTACAAAATTTAAAGGTGCACTGTGCATAGTGAAAATTCACTATACAAAGGTCCGCTATCCATTGTGCATGGTGGAAGTGCATCATACTAGGGTCATATTCGCATAATGCATGATGAAAGTGCGTCATACCATAGGGCACGGGGCATTGTGAATGGTTGAACTATAGGATTATAATGTGCATGGTGCATAGTGGAAGTACACCATACTAAAGTGCAAAGTACAAGGAGGTGAGAGAGGACTCTACCAAGTTACATTATGCTTAGTGGAATTGCACTATACCAAGGCACACAATGCTTATTGAATGGTCGACCTACAAAATATAAAGGTACACTGTGCTTAGTGGAAATTCACTGTACAAAGGTTCGCTGTCCATTGTGCATGGTGAAAGTGCACCATACTTGGATCAAATTTGAATAATGCATGATGAATTAGCACCTAGCCATAGGGCACGGTGGATTGTAAATGGTTGAACTACATGATTATAATGTGCAAGGTGCATAGTAGAAGTACACCATACTAAGATGCAATGTACAAGGAGGTGAGAGAGGACTCTAGCAACTTACATTATTCATAGTGGAATTGCACTATACCAAGGCACACAATGCTTATTGAATGGTCGAGCTATAAAATATAAAGGTGCACCGTGCATAGTGGAAATTCACTATACAAAAGTCCACTATCCATTGTGCATGGTGGAAGTGCATCATACTAGGGTCAAATTTGCATAATGCATGATGAAAGTGCACCATTCCATAGGGCACGTGGTATTGTGAATGGTTGAACTACATGATTATAATGTGCAAGGTGCATCGTGAAAGTACACCATACTAAGGTGCAAAGTACAAGGACGTGAGAGAGGACTCTAGCAACTTACATTATGCATAGTGGAATTGTACTATACCAAGGCATATAATGCTTATTGAATGGTCGAGCTACAAAATATAAAGGTTCACTGTGCATAGTGGAAATTCACTGTACAAAGCTCCGCTGTTGATTGTCCATGGTGGAAGTGCATCATACTATTGTCAAATTTGCGTAATGCATGATGAAACCGCACCTTACCATAGGGCACGGTGCATTGTGAATGGTTGAACTACATGATTATAATGTGCAAGGTGCATGGTGGAAGTACACCATACTAAGGGGCAAAGTATAAGGAGGTGAGAGAGGACTCTACCAAGTTACATTATGCATAGTGGAATTGTACTATACCAAGGCACACAATGCTTATTGAATGGTCGAGCTACAAAATATAAAGGTTCACCGTGCATAGTGGAAATTCACCGTACAAAGCTCCGCCGTTGATTGTCCATGGTGGAAGTGCATCATACTATTGTCAAATTTGCGTAATGCATGATGAAACTGCACCTTACCATAGGGCACGGTGCATTGTGAATGGTTGAACTACATGATTATAATGTGCAAGGTGCATGGTGGAAGTACACCATACTAAGGGGCAAAGTACAAGGAGGTGAGAGAGGACTCTAGCAAGTTACATTATACATAGTGGAATTGCACTATACCAAGGCACACAATGCTTATTGAATGGTCGAGCTATAAAATATAAAGGTGCACTGTGCATAGTGGAAATTCACTATACAAAGGTCCACTGTCCATTGTGCATGGTGGAAGTGCATCATACTAGGATCAAATTTGCATAATGCATGATGAAAGTGCACCCATACCATAGGGCACGGTTCATTGTGAATGGTTGAACTACATGATTATAATGTGCCAGTGGCATAGTGGAAGTACAACATACTAAGGCGCAAAGTACAGGGAGGTGAGAGAGGACTCTACCAAGTTACATTATGCATAGTGGAATTGCACTATACCAAGGCACACACAATGCTTATTGAATGGTCGAGCTATAAAATATAAAGGTGCACTTGTGTATAATGGAAAGTCAATGTACAAAGGTCCGATGTCCATTGTGCATGGTGGAAGTGCATCATACTAGGGTCAAATTTGCATAATGTATTATGAAAGTGCACCATACCATAGAGCACGGGGTATCGTGAATGGTTGAACTATATGATTATAATGTGCATGGTGCATAGTGGAAGTACACCATACTAAGGTGCAAATTACAAGGAGGTGAGATAGGACTCTAGGAAGTTACATTATGCATAGTGGCATTGCACTATACCAAGGCACACAATGCTTATTGAATGGTCAACCTAAAAAATATAAAGGTACACCGTGCATAATGGAAATTCAATGTACAAAGATTCGCTGTCCATTGTGCATGGTGGAAGTGCATCATACTAGGGTCAAATTTGCATAATGCATGATGAAAGTACACCTTACCATAGGGCACGGTGCATTGTGAATGGTTGAACTACATGATTATAATGTGCCAGTGGCATAGTGGAAGTACAACATACTAAGATGCAAAGTACAAGGAGGTGAGAGAGGACTCTACCAAGTTACATTATGCATAGTGGAATTGCACTATTCCAAGGCATATAATGCTTATTGAATGGTCGAGCTACAAAATTTAAAGGTGCACTGTGCATAGTGAAAATTCACTATACAAAGGTCCGCTATCCATTGTGCATGGTGGAAGTGCATCATACTAGGGTCATATTCGCATAATGCATGATGAAAGTGCGTCATACCATAGGGCACGGGGCATTGTGAATGGTTGAACTATAGGATTATAATGTGCATGGTGCATAGTGGAAGTACACCATACTAAAGTGCAAAGTACAAGGAGGTGAGAGAGGACTCTACCAAGTTACATTATGCATAGTGGAATTGCACTATTCCAAGGCATATAATGCTTATTGAATGATCGACCTACAAAATATAAAGGTACACTGTGCTTAGTGGAAATTCACTGTACAAAGGTTCGCTGTCCATTGTGCATGGTGAAAGTGCACCATACTTAGATCAAATTTGAATAATGCATGATGAATTAGCACCTAACCATAGGGCACAGTGGATTGTAAATGGTTGAACTACATGATTATAATGTGCAAGGTGCATAGTGGAAGTACACCATACTAAGGTGCAATGTACAAGGAGGTGAGAGAGAACTCTAGCAACTTACATTATTCATAGTGGAATTGCACTATACTAAGGCACACAATGCTTATTGAATGGTCGAGCTATAAAATATAAAGGTGCACCGTGCATAGTGGAAATTCACTATACAAAAGTCCACTATCCATTGTGCATGGTGGAAGTGCATCATACTAGGGTCAAATTTGCATAATGCATGATGAAAGTGCACCATTCCATAGGGCACGTGGTATTGTGAATGGTTGAACTACATGATTATAATGTGCAAGGTGCATCGTGGAAGTACACCATACTAAGGTGCAAAGTACAAGGAGGTGATAGAGGACTCTACCAAGTTACATTATGCATAGTGGAATTGCACTATTCCAAGGCATATAATGCTTATTCAATGGTCGAGCTACAAAATATAAAGGTTCACCGTACGTAGTGGAAATTCAATGTACAAAGCTCCGCCGTCGATTGTGCATGGTGGAAATGCATCATACTATTGTCAAATTTGCATAATGCATGATGAAACTGCACCTTACCATAGGGCACGGTGCATTGTGAATGGTGGAACTACATGATTATAATGTGCAAGGTGCATAGTGGAAGTACACCATACTAAGGTGCAAAGTACAAGGAGGTGAGAGAGGACTCTACCAAGTTACATTATGCATAGTGGAATTGCACTATCCCAAGGCATATAATGCTTATTGAATGGTCGAGCTACAAAATTTAAAGGTGCATTGTGCATAGTGAAAATTCACTATACAAAGGTCCGCTATCCATTGTGCATGGTGGAAGTGCATCATACTAGGGTCATATTCGCATAATGCATGATGAAAGTGCGTCATACCATAGGGCACGGGGCATTGTGAATGGTTGAACTATAGGATTATAATGTGCATGGTGCATAGTGGAAGTACACCATACTAAAGTGCAAAGTACAAGGAGGTGAGAGAGGACTCTACCAAGTTACATTATGCTTAGTGGAATTGCACTATACCAAGGCACACAATGCTTATTGAATGGTCGACCTACAAAATATAAAGGTACACTGTGCTTAGTGGAAATTCACTGTACAAAGGTTCGCTGTCCATTGTGCATGGTGAAAGTGCACCATACTTGGATCAAATTTGAATAATGCATGATGAATTAGCACCTAGCCATAGGGCACGGTGGATTGTAAATGGTTGAACTACATGATTATAATGTGCAAGGTGCATAGTAGAAGTACACCATACTAAGATGCAATGTACAAGGAGGTGAGAGAGGACTCTAGCAACTTACATTATTCATAGTGGAATTGCACTATACCAAGGCACACAATGCTTATTGAATGGTCGAGCTATAAAATATAAAGGTGCACTGTGCATAGTGGAAATTCACTATACAAAAGTCCACTATCCATTGTGCATGGTGGAAGTGCATCATACTAGGGTCAAATTTGCATAATGCATGATGAAAGTGCACCATTCCATAGGGCACGTGGTATTGTGAATGGTTGAACTACATGATTATAATGTGCAAGGTGCATCGTGAAAGTACACCATACTAAGGTGCAAAGTACAAGGACGTGAGAGAGGACTCTAGCAACTTACATTATGCATAGTGGAATTGTACTATACCAAGGCATATAATGCTTATTGAATGGTCGAGCTACAAAATATAAAGGTTCACTGTGCATAGTGGAAATTCACTGTACAAAGCTCCGCTGTTGATTGTCCATGGTGGAAGTGCATCATACTATTGTCAAATTTGCGTAATGCATGATGAAACTGCACCTTACCATAGGGCACGGTGCATTGTGAATGGTTGAACTACATGATTATAATGTGCAAGGTGCATGGTGGAAGTACACCATACTAAGGGGCAAAGTATAAGGAGGTGAGAGAGGACTCTACCAAGTTACATTATGCATAGTGGAATTGTACTATACCAAGGCACACAATGCTTATTGAATGGTCGAGCTACAAAATATAAAGGTTCACTGTGCATAGTGGAAATTCACTGTACAAAGCTCCGCTGTTGATTGTCCATGGTGGAAGTGCATCATACTATTGTCAAATTTGCGTAATGCATGATGAAACTGCACCTTACCATAGGGCACGGTGCATTGTGAATGGTTGAACTACATGATTATAATGTGCAAGGTGCATGGTGGAAGTACACCATACTAAGGGGCAAAGTACAAGGAGGTGAGAGAGGACTCTAGCAAGTTACATTATACATAGTGGAATTGCACTATACCAAGGCACACAATGCTTATTGAATGGTCGAGCTATAAAATATAAAGGTGCACTGTGCATAGTGGAAATTCACTATACAAAGGTCCACTGTCCATTGTGCATGGTGGAAGTGCATCATACTAGGATCAAATTTGCATAATGCATGATGAAAGTGCACCCATACCATAGGGCACGGTTCATTGTGAATGGTTGAACTATAATGGCATAGTGGAAGTACAACATAGTGGAAGTACAACATACTAAGGCGCAAAGTACAGGGAGGTGAGAGAGGACTCTACCAAGTTACATTATGCATAGTGGAATTGCACTATACCAAGGCACACACAATGCTTATTGAATGGTCGAGCTATAAAATATAAAGGTGCACTCGTGTATAATGGAAAGTCAATGTACAAAGGTCCGATGTCCATTGTGCATGGTGGAAGTGCATCATACTAGGGTCAAATTTGCATAATGTATTATGAAAGTGCACCATACCATAGAGCACGGGGTATCGTGAATGGTTGAACTATATGATTATAATGTGCATGGTGCATAGTGGAAGTACACCATACTAAGGTGCAAATTACAAGGAGGTGAGATAGGACTCTAGGAAGTTACATTATGCATAGTGGCATTGCACTATACCAAGGCACACAATGCTTATTGAATGGTCAACCTAAAAAATATAAAGGTACACTGTGCATAATGGAAATTCAATGTACAAAGATTCGCTGTCCATTGTGCATGGTGGAAGTGCATCATACTAGGGTCAAATTTGCATAATGCATGATGAACAGCACCTTACCATAGGGCACGGTGCATTGTTCATGGTTGAACTACATGATTATAATGTGCCAGTGGCATAGTGGAAGTACAACATACTAAGATGCAAAGTACAAGGAGGTGAGAGAGGACTCTACCAAGTTACACTATGCATAGTGTAATTGCACTATACCAAGGCACACAATGCTTATTGAATGGTCGACCTACACAATATAAAGGTGCACTGTGCATAGTGGAACGTCAATGTAAAAAGGTCCGCACTGTCCATTCTGCATGGTGGAAGTGCATCATACTAGGGTCAAATTTGCATAATGCATGATGAAAGTGCACCATACCATAGGGCACGAGCATTGTGAATGGTTGAACTATATGATTATAATGTGCATGGTGCATAGTGGAAGTACACCATACTAAAGTGAAAAGTACAAGAAGGTGTGAGAGGACTCTACCAAGATACATTATGCATAGTGGAATTGTACTAGAACAAGGCACACAATGCTTATTGAATGGTTGACCTACAAAATATAAAGGTACACTGTGCATAGTGGAAATTCACTGTACAAAGATTTGCTGTCCTTTGTGCATGGTGGAAGTGCATCATACTAGGGTCAAATTTGAATAATGCATGATGAAAGGGCACCATACCATAGGGCACGGGGCATTGTGAATGGTTGAACTATATGATTATAATGTGCATGGTGCATAGTGGAAGTACACCATACTAAAGTTCAAAGTACTAGGAGGTGAGAGAGGACTCTACCAAGTTATATTATGCATAGTGGAATTGCACTATACCAAGGTATATAATGCTTATTGAATGGTCGAACTATAAAATATAAAGGTGCACTGTGCATAGTGGAAAGTCAATGTACAAAGGTCCGCTGTCCATTCTGCATGGTGGAAGTGCATCATACTAGGGTCCAATTCGCATAATGCATGATGAAAGTGGACATTACTATTGGGCACGGTGCATTGTGAATGATGGAACTACATGATTTTAGTGTGCAAGGTGCATAGTGGAAGCACACCATACTAAGCTGCAAATTACAAGGAGGTGAGAAAGGACTCTACCAAGTTACATTATGCATAGTGGAATTGCACTATACCAAGGCACACAATGCTTATTGAATGGTCAAACTATAAAATATAAAGGTACACTAGGCATAGTGGAAATTAACTGTACAAAGGTTCGCTTTCCATTGTGCATGGTGGAAGTGCATCATACTAGGGTTAAATTTGCATAATGCATGATGAAACTGTACCTTACCATATGGCACGGTGCATTGTGAATGGTTGAACTACATGATTATAATGTGCCAGTGGCATAGTGGAAGTACAACATACTAAGGTGCAAAGTACAAGGAGGTGAGAGAGGACTCTACCAAGTTACATTATGCATAGTGGAATTGCACAATACCAAGGCACACAATGCTTATTGAATGGTCGAGCTACAAAATATAAAGGTGCACTGTGTATAGTGGAAATTCACTATACAAAGGTCCACTGTCCATTGTGCATGGTGGAAGTGGATCATACTAGGGTCAAATTCACATAATGCATGATGAAAGTGCACATTACTATTGGGCACGGTGGATTGTGAATGGTGGAACTACATGATTATAATGTGCAAGGTGCATAGTGGAAGTACACCATACTCATGTGCAAAGTACAAGGAGGTGAGAGAGGACTCTAGCAAGTTACATTATGCATAGTGGAATTGCACAATACCAAGGCACACAATGCTTATTGAATTGTCGAGCTATAAAATAAAAAGGTGCACTGTGCATAGTGGAAATTCACTATACAAAGGTCCAATGTCCATTGTGCATGGTGGAAGTGCAACATACTAGGATCAAATTTGCATAATGCATGATGAAAGGGCACCATACCATAGGGCACGGGGCATTGTGAATGGTTGAACTATATGATTATAATGTGCATGGTGCATAGTGGAAGTACACCATACTAATGTGCAAAGTACTAGGAGGTGAGAGAGGACTCTACCAAGTTATATTATGCATAATGGAATTGCACTATACCAAGGCATATAATGCTTATTGAATGGTCGAGCTACAAAATTTAATGGTGCACTTTGCATAGTGAAAATTCACTGTACAAAGGTCTGCTGTCCATTGTGCATGGTGGAAGTGCATCATACTAGGGTCCAATTCGCATAATGCATGATGAAACTGCACATTACTATTGGGCACGGTGCATTGTGAATGATGGAACTACATGATTCTAGTGTGCAAGGTGCATAGTGGAAGGACACCATACTAAGGTGCAAAGTACAAGGAGGTGAGAAAGGACTCTACCAAGTTACATTATGCATAGTGGAATTGCACTATACAAAGCCACACAATGCTTATTGAATGGTCGAGCTACAAAATATAAAGGTACACTAGGCATAGTGGAAATTAACTGTACAAAGGTTCGCTTTCCATTGTGCATGGTGGAAGTGCATCATACTAGGGTTAAATTTGCATAATGCATGATGAAACTGCACGTTACGATAGGGCACGATGCATTGTGAATGGTTGAACTACATGATTATAATGTGCCAATGGCATAGTGGAAGTACAACATACTAAGGTGCAAAGTACAAGGAGGTGAGAGAGGACTCTACCAAGTTACATTATGCATGGTGGAATTGCACAATACCAAAGCACACAATGCTTATTGAATGGTCGAGCTACAAAATATAAAGGTGCATTGTGCATAGTGGAAATTCACTGTACAAAGGTCCGCTGTCCATTATGCATGGTGGAATTGAATCATACTTTGGTCAAATTTGCATAATGCATGATGAAAGTGCACATTACTAATGGGCACGGTGCATTATGAATGGTGGGACTACATGATTCTATTGTGCTAGGTGCATAGTGGAAGGACACCATACTAAGGTGCAAAGTATAAGGAGGTGAGAGAGGACTCTACCAAGTTACATTATGCATAGTGGAATTGCACTATACCAAGGCACAAAATGCTTATTGAATGGTCGAGCTACAAAGTATAAAGGTTCACTATGCCTAGTTAAAATTCACTACACAAAAGTCCGCTGTCAAATTGTTAATGGTGGAATTGGATCATACTAGGGTCAAATTCGCATAATGCATGATGAAAGTGCACATTACTATTGGGCACGTTGCATTCTGAATGGTGGAACTAAATGATTCAAATGTGCAAGGTGCATAGTGGAAGTACACCATATTAAGGTGCAAAGTACAAGGAGGTGAGAGAGGACTCTACCTAATTACATTATGCATAGTGGAATTGCACTACACCAAGGCACACAATGCTTATTGAATGGTCGAGCTACAAAATATAAAGGTGCACCGTGCATAGTGGAAATTCACTGTCCAAAGGTCCGCTGTCCATTGTACATGGTGGAAATGGATCATACTAGGGTCAAATTGACATAATACATGATGAAAGTGCACATTACTATTGGGCATGGTGGATTGTAAATGGTGGAACTACATGATTATAATGTGCAAGGTGCATAGTGGAAGTACACCATACTCAGGTGCAAAGTACAAGGAGGTGAGAGAGGACTCTAGCAAGTTACATTATGCATAGTGGAATTGCACTATACCAAGGCACACAATGCTTATTGAATGGTCGAGCTATAAAATATAAAGGTGCACTGTGCATAGTGGAAATTCACTATACAAAGGTCCACTGTCCATTGTGCATGGTGGAAGTGGATCATACTAGGGTCAAATTCACATAATGCATGATGAAAGTGCACATTACTATTGGGCACGGTGGATTGTGAATGGTGGAACTACATGATTATAATGTGCAAGGTGCATAGTGGAAGTACACCATACTCAGGTGCAAAGGACAAGGAGGTGAGAGAGGACTCTAGCAAGTTACATTATGCATAGTGGAATTGCACAATACCAAGGCACACAATGCTTATTGAATGGTCGAGCTATAAAATAAAAAGGTGCACTGTGCATAGTGGAAATTCACTATACAAAGGTCCAATGTCCATTGTGCATGGTGGAAGTGCAACATACTAGGATCAAATTTGTATAATGCATGATGAAAGGGCACCATACCATAGGGCACGGGGCATTGTGAATGGTTTAACTATATGATTATAATGTGCATGGTGCATAGTCGAAGTACACCATACTAAAGTGCAAAGTACTAGGAGGTGAGAGAGGACTCTACCAAGTTATATTATGCATAATGGAATTACACTATACCAAGGCATATAATGCTTATTGAATGGTCGAGCTACCAAATTTAATGGTGCACTTTGCATAGTGAAAATTCACTGTACAAAGGTCCGCTGTCCATTGTGCATGGTGGAAGTGCATCATACTAGGGTCCAATTCGCATAATGCATGATGAAAGTGCACATTACTATTGGGCACGGTGCATTGTGCATGATGGAACTACATGATTCTAGTGTGCAAGGTGCATAGTGGAAGGACACCATACTAAGGTGCAAAGTACAAGGAGGTGAGAAAGGACTCTACCAAGTTACATTATGCATAGTGGAATTGCACTACACAAAGCCACACAATGCTTATTGAATGGTCGAGCTACAAAATATAAAGGTACACTAGGCATAGTGGAAATTAACTGTACAAAGGTTCGCTTTCCATTGTGCATGGTGGAAGTGCATCATACTAGGGTTAAATTTGCATAATGCATGATGAAACTGCACCTTACGATAGGGCACGGTGCATTGTGAATGGTTGAACTACATGATTATAATGTGCCAATGGCATAGTGGAAGTACAACATACTAAGGTGCAAAGCATATGGAGGTGAGAGAGGACTCTACCAAGTTACATTATGCATAGTGGAATTGCACAATACCAAGGCACACAATGCTTATTGAATGGTCGAGCTACAAAATATAAAGGTGCATTGTGCATAGTGGAAATTCACTGTACAAAGGTCCGCTGTCCATTATGCATGGTGGAAGTGAATCATACTTGGGTCAAATTTGCATAATGCATGATGAAAGTGCACATTACTAATGGGCACGGTGCATTATGAATGGTGGGACTACATGATTCTATTGTGCTAGGTGCATAGTGGAAGGACACCATACTAAGGTGCAAAGTATAAGGAGGTGAGAGAGGACTCTACCAAGTTACATTATGCATAGTGGAATTGCACTATACCAAGGCACAAAATGCTTATTGAATGGTCGAGCTACAAAATATAAAGGTTCACTATGCATAGTTAAAATTCATTGTACAAAAGTCCGCTGTCAAATTGTGCATGGTGGAATTGGATCATACAAGGGTCAAATTCGCATAATGCATGATGAAAGTGCACATTACTATTGGGCACGTTGCATTGTGAATGGTGGAACTAAATGATTCAAATGTGCAAGGTGCATAGTGGAAGTACACCATACTAAGGTGCAAAGTACAAGGAGGTGAAAGAGGACTCTACAAAGTTACATTACGCATAGTGGAATTGCAATACACCAAGGCACACAATGCTTATTGAATGGTCGAGCTACAAAATATAAAGGTGCACCGTGCATAGTAGAAATTCACTGTCCAAAGGTCCGCTGTCCATTGTGCATGGTGGAAGTGGATCATACTAGGGTCAAATTCACATAATGCATGATGAAAGTGCACATTACTATTGGGCACGGTGGATTGTGAATGGTGGAACTACATGATTATAATGTGCAAGGTGCATAGTGGAAGTACACCATACTCAGGTGCAAAGTATAAGGAGGTGATAGAGGACTCTAACAAGTTAGATTATGCATAGTGGAATTGCACAATACCAAGGCACACAATGCTTATTGAATGGTCGAGCTATAAAATAAAATGGTGCACTGTGCATAGTGGAAATTCACTATACAAAGGTCCAATGTCCATTGTGCATGGTGGAAGTGCAACATACTAGGATCAAATTTGCATAATGCATGATGAAAGGGCACCATACCATAGGGCACGGGGCATTGTGAATGGTTGAATTATATGATTATAATGTGCATGGTGCATAGTGGAAGTACACCATACTAAAGTGCAAAGTACTAGGAGGTGAGAGAGGACTCTACCAAGTTACATTATGCATAGTGGAATTGCATTATACCAAGGCATATAATGCTTATTGAATGGTCGAGCTACAAAATTTAATGGTGCACTTTGCATAGTGAAAATTCAGTGTACAAAGGTCCGCTATCCATTGTGCATGGTGGAAGTGCATCATACTAGGGTCAAATTCAAATAATGCATGATGAAAGTGCACATTACTATTGGGCACGGTGCATGGTGAATGATGGAACTACATGATTCTAGTGTGCAAGGTGCATAGTGCAAGGACACCATACTAAGGTGCAAAGTACAAGGAGGTGAGAAAGGACTCTACCAAGTTACATTATGCATAATGGTATTGCACTATACCAAGGCACACAATGGTTATTGAATGGTCGAGCTATAAAATATAAAGGTGCACCGTGCATAGTTGAAATTCACTATCTAAAGGTCCGCTGTCCATTGTGCATGGTGGAAGTGGATCATACTAGGGTCAAATTCGCATAATGCATGATGAAAGTGCACATTACTATTGGGCACAGTGGATTGTGAATGGTGGAACTAAATGATTCAAATGTGCAAGGTGCATAGTGGAAGTACACCATACAAAGGTGCAAACTACAAGAAGGTGTGAGAGGACTCTACCAAGTTACATTATGCATAGTGGAATTGCAGTATACCAAGGCACAAAATGCTTATTGAATGGTTGGGCTACAAAATATAAAGGTGCACTGTGCATAGTTAAAATTCACTATACAAAAGTCCGCTGTCAAATTGTGCATGGTGGAATTGGATTATACTAGGGTCAAATTCGCATAATGCATGATGAAAGTGCACATTACTAATGGGCACGGCGCATTGTGAATGGTTGAACTACATGATTCAAATGTGCAAGGTGCATAATGGAAGTATACCATACGAAGGTGCAAAGTACAAGGCGGTGAGAGAGGAATCTACCAAGTTACATTATGCATGGTGGAATTGTACTATACCAAGGCACACAATGCTTATGGAATGATCGAGCTACAAAATATAAAGAAAGGTACACTATGCATAGTGGAAATTAACTGTACAAAGGTTCGCTTTCCATTGTGCATGGTGGAAGTGCATCATGCTAGGGTTAAATTTGCATAATGCATGATGAAACTGCACCTTACCATAAGGCACGGTGCATTGTGAATGGTGGAACTACATGATTATAATGTACAAGGTGCATAGTGGAAGGACAACATACTAAGGCGTAAAGTACAAGGAGGTGAGAGAGGACTCTACCAAGTTACATTATGCATGGTTGAATTGTACTATACCATGGCACACAATGCTTATTGAATGATCGAGCTACAAAATATAAAGATACACTATGCATAGTGGAAATTCACTGTTCAAAGGTTCGCTGTCCATTGTGCATGGTGGCAGTGCATCATACTAGGGTCAAATTCGCATAATGCATGATGAAAGTGCACATTACTATTGGGCACGGTGCATTGTGAATGGTGGAACTAAATGATTCAAATGTGCAAGGTGCATAGTGGAAGTACACCATACTAAGGTGCAAAGTACAAGGAGGTGAGAGAGGACTCTACCAAGTTACATTATGCATAGTGTAATTGCACTATACCAAGGCACACAATGCTTATTGAATGGTCGTGCTACAAAATATAATGGTACACTATGCATAGTGGAAACTAACTGTACAAAGGTTCGCGTTCCATTGTGCATGGTGGAAGTGCATCATACTAGGGTTAAATTTGCATAATGCATGATGAAACTGCACCTTACCATAGGGCACGGTGCATTGTGAATGGTGGAACTACATGATTATAATGTACAAGGTGCATAGTGGAAGGACAACATACTAAGGTGCAAAGTACAAGGAGGTGAGAGAGGACTCTACCAAGATACATTATGCATAGTGGATTTGCACTACACCAAGGCACACATTGCTTATTGAATGGTCGAGCTACAAAATATAAAGGTGCACCGTGCATAGTGGAAATTCACTGTCCAAAGGTCTGCAGTCCATTGTGCATGGTGGAAGTGGATCATACTAGGGTCAAATTCGCATAATGCATGATGAAAGTGCACATTACTATTGGGCACAGTGCATTGTGAATGGTGGAACTAAATGATTCAAATGTGCAAGGTGCATAGTGGAAGTACACCATACAAAGGTGCAAAGTACAAGAAGGTGTGAGAGGACTCTACCAAGTTACATTATGCATAGTGGAATTGCAGTATACCAAGGCACAAAATGCTTATTGAATGGTTGGGCTACAAAATATAAAGGTGCACTGTGCATAGTTAAAATTCACTATACAAAGGTCCGCTGTCAAATTGTGCATGGTGGAATTGGATCATACTAGGGTCAAATTCGCATAATGCATGATGAAAGTGCACATTACTAATGGGCACGGCGCATTGTGAATGGTGGAACTACATGATTCAAATGTGCAAGGTGCATAATGGAAGTATACCATACGAAGGTGCAAAGTACAAGGCAGTGAGAGAGGACTCTTCCAAGTTACATTATGCATGGTGGAATTGTACTATACCAAGGCACACAATGCTTATGGAATGATCGAGCTACAAAATATAAAAGTACACTATGCATAGTGGAAATTAACTGTACAAAGGTTCGCTTTCCATTGTGCATGGTGGAAGTGCATCATACTAGGGTTAAATTTGCATAATGCATGATGAAACTGCACCTTACCATAAGGCACGGTGCATTGTGAATGGTGGAACTACATGATTATAATGTACAAGGTGCATAGTGGAAGGACAATATACTAAGGCGTTAAGTACAAGGAGGTGAGAGAGGACTCTACCAAGTTACATTATGCATGGTGGAATTGTACTATACCATGGCACACAATGCTTATTGAATGATCGAGCTACAAAATATAAGGCACCTTACCATAAGGCACGGTGCATTGTGAATGGTGGAACTACATGATTATAATGTACAAGGTGCATAGTGGAAGGACAATATACTAAGGCGTTAAGTACAAGGAGGTGAGAGAGGACTCTACCAAGTTACATTATGCATGGTGGAATTGTAATATACCATGGCACACAATGCTTATTGAATGATCGAGCTACAAAATATAAAGGTACACTATGCATAGTGGAAATTCACTGTTCAAAGGTTCGCTGTCCATTGTGCATGGTGGCAGTGCATCATACTAGGGTCAAATTCGCATAATGCATGATGAAAGTGCACATTACTATTGGGCACGGTGCATTGTGAATGGTGGAACTAAATGATTCAAATGTGCAAGGTGCATAGTGGAAGTACACCATACTAAGGTGCAAAGTACAAGGAGGTGAGAGAGGACTCTACCAAGATACATTATGCATAGTGGAATTGCACTACACCAAGGCACACTATGCTTATTGAATGGTCGAGCTACAAAATATAAAGGTGCACCGTGCATAGTGGAAATTCGCTGTCCAAAGGTCCGCTGTCCATTGTGCATCGTGGAAGTGGATAATACTAGGGTCAAATTCTCATAATGCATGATGAAAGTGCACATTACAATTGGGCACGGTGGATTGTGAATGGTGGAACTACATGATTATAATGTGCAAGGTGCATAGTTGAAGTACACCATACTCAGGTGCAAAGTATAAGGAGGTGATAGAGGACTCTAACAAGTTACATTATGCATATTGGAATTGCACAATACCAAGGCACACAATGCTTATTGAATTGTCGAGCTACAAAATATAAAGGTGCATTGTGCATAGTGGAAATTCACTGTACAAAGGTCCGCTGTCCATTATGCATGGTGGAAGTGAATCATACTTGGGTCAAATTTGCATAATGCATGATGAAAGTGCACATTACTAATGGGCACGGTGCATTGTGAATGGTGGGACTACATGATTCTATTGTGCTAGGTGCATAGTGGAAGGACACCATACTAAGGTGCAAAGTATAAGGAGGTGAGAGAGGACTCTACCAAGTTACATTATGCATAGTGGAATTGCACTATACCAAGGCACAAAATGCTTATTGAATGGTCGAGCTACAAAATATAAAGGTTCACTATGCATAGTTAAAATTCACTGTACAAAAGTCCGCTGTCAAATTGTGCATGGTGGAATTGGATCATACAAGGGTCAAATTCGCATAATGCATGATGAAAGTGCACATTACTATTGGGCACGTTGCATTGTGAATGGTGGAACTAAATGATTCAAATGTGCAAGGTGCATAGTGGAAGTACACCATACTAAGGTGCAAAGTACAAGGAGGTGAAAGAGGACTCTACAAAGTTACATTATGCATAGTGGAATTGCAATACACCAAGGCACACAATGCTTATTGAATGGTCGAGCTACAAAATATAAAGGTGCACCGTGCATAGTAGAAATTCACTGTCCAAAGGTCCGCTGTCCATTGTGCATGGTGGAAGTTGATCATACTAGGGTCAAATTCACATAATGCATGATGAAAGTGCACATTACTATTGGGCACGGTGGATTGTGAATGGTGGAACTACATGATTATAATGTGCAAGGTGCATAGTGGAAGTACACCATACTCAGGTGCAAAGTATAAGGAGGTGATAGAGGACTGTTGCAAGTTACATTATGCATAGTGGAATTGCACAATACCAAGGCACACAATGCTTATTGAATGGTCGAGCTATAAAATAAAATGGTGCACTGTGCATAGTGGAAATTCACTATACAAAGGTCCAATGTCCATTGTGCATGGTGGAAGTGCAACATACTAGGATCAAATTTGCATAATGCATGATGAAAGGGCACCATACCATAGGGCACGGGGCATTGTGAATGGTTGAATTATATGATTATAATGTGCATGGTGCATAGTGGAAGTACACCATATTAAAGTGCAAAGTACTAGGAGGTGAGAGAGGACTCTACCAAGTTACATTATGCATAGTGGAATTGCATTATACCAAGGCATATAATGCTTATTGAATGGTCGAGCTACAAAATTTAATGGTGCACTTTGCATAGTGAAAATTCAGTGTACAAAGGTCCGCTGTCCATTGTGCATGGTGGAAGTGCATCATACTAGGGTCAAATTCAAATAATGCATGATGAAAGTGCACATTACTATTGGGCACGGTGCATTGTGAATGATGGAACTACATGATTCTAGTGTGCAAGGTGCATAGTGCAAGGACACCATACTAAGGTGCAAAGTACAAGGAGGTGAGAAAGGACTCTACCAAGTTACATTATGCATAATGGTATTGCACTATACCAAGGCACACAATGGTTATTGAATGGTCGAGCTATAAAATATAAAGGTGCACCGTGCATAGTTAAAATTCACTGTACAAAAGTCCGCTGTCAAATTGTGCATGGTGGAATTGGATCATACTAGGGTTAAATTCGCATAATGCATGATGAAAGTGCACATTACTAATGGGCACGGCGCATTGTGAATGGTTGAACTACATGATTCAAATGTGCAAGGTGCATAATGGAAGTATACCATACGAAGGTGCAAAGTACAAGGCAGTGAGAGAGGACTCTACCAAGTTACATTATGCATGGTGGAATTGTACTATACCAAGGCACACAATGCTTATGGAATGATCGAGCTACAAAATATAAAAGTACACTATGCATAGTGGAAATTAACTGTACAAAGGTTCGCTTTCCATTGTGCATGGTGGAAGTGCATCATACTAGGGTTAAATTTGCATAATGCATGATGAAACTGCACCTTACCATAAGGCACGGTGCATTGTGAATGGTGGAACTACATGATTATAATGTACAAGGTGCATAGTGGAAGGACAACATACTAAGGCGTTAAGTACAAGGAGGTGAGAGAGGACTCTACCAAGTTACATTATGCATGGTGGGATTGTACTATACCATGGCACACAATGCTTATTGAATGATCGAGCTACAAAATATAAAGGTACACTATGCATAGTGGAAATTCACTGTTCAAAGGTTCGCTGTCCATTGTGCATGGTGGCAGTGCATCATACTAGGGTCAAATTCGCATAATGCATGATGAAAGTGCACATTACTATTGGGCACGGTGCATTGTGAATCGTGGAACTAAATGATTCAAATGTGCAAGGTGCATAGTGGAAGTACACCATACTAAGGTGCAAAGTACAAGGAGGTGAGAGAGGACTCTACCAAGTTACATTATGCATAGTGTAATTGCACTACACCAAGGCAAACAATGCTTATTGAATGGTCGAGCTACAAAATATAAAGGTGCACCGTGCATAGTGGAAATTCGATGTCCAAAGGTCCGCTGTCCATTGTGCATCGTGGAAGTGGATCATACTAGGGTCAAATTCGCATAATGCATGAGGAAAGTGCACATTATTATTGGGCACGGTGGATTGTGAATGGTGGAGCTACATGCTTATAATGTGCAAGGTGCATAGTGGAAGTACACCATACTAAGGTGCAAAGTACAAGGAGGTGAGAGATGACTCTACCAAGTTACATTATGCATGGTAGAATTGTACTATACCAAGGCACACAATGCTTATTGAATGGTCGAGCTATAAAATATAAAGGTGCATTGTGCATAGTGGAAATTCACTATACAAAGGTCCGCTGTCCATTATGCATGGTGGAAGTGAATCATACTTGGGTCAAATGTGCATAATGCATGATGAAAGTGCACCATACCATAAGGCACAGGGCATTGTGAATGGTTGAACTACATGATTCAAATGTGCCAGTGGCAGAGTGGAAGGACACCATACTAAGGTGCAAAGTACAAGGAGGTGAGAGAAGACTCTACCAAGTTACATTATGCATAGTGGAATTGTACTATACCAAGGCACACAATGCGTATTGAATGGTCGAGCTGCAAAATATAAAGGTGCACGGTGCATAGTGGAAATTCATCGTCCAAAGGTCCGCTATCCATTGTGCATCATGGAAGTGGATCATACTAGGGTCAAATTCGCATAATGCATGATGAAAGTGCACATTACTAATGGGCACGGTACATTGTGAATGGTGGAACTACATGATTATAATGTACAAGGTGGATAGTGGAAGGACAACATACTAAGGTGTAAAGTACAAGGAGGTGAGAGAGGTCTCTACCAAGTTACATTATGCATGGTGGAATTGTACTATACCATGGCACACAATGCTTATTGAATGATCGAGCTACAAAACATAAAGGTACACTATGCATAGTGGAAATTCACTGTTCAATGGTTCGCTGTCCATTGTGCATGGTGGCAGTGCATCATACTAGGGTCAAATTCGCATAATGCATGATGAAAGTGCACATTACTATTGGGCACGGTGCATTGTGAATGGTGGAACTAAATGATTCAAATGTGCAAGGTGCATAGTGGAAGTACACCATACTAAGGTGCAAAGTACAAGGAGGTGAGAGAGGACTCTACCAAGTTACATTATGCATAGTGTAATTGCACTACACCAAGGCAAACAATGCTTATTGAATGGTCGAGCTACAAAATATAAAGGTGCACCGTGCATAGTGGAAATTCGATGTCCAAAGGTCCGCTGTCCATTGTGCATCGTGGAAGTGGATCATACTAGGGTCAAATTCGCATAATGCATGAGGAAAGTGCACATTATTATTGGGCACGGTGGATTGTGAATGGTGGAGCTACATGCTTATAATGTGCAAGGTGCATAGTGGAAGTACACCATACTAAGGTGCAAAGTACAAGGAGGTGAGAGATGACTCTACCAAGTTACATTATGCATGGTGGAATTGTACTATACCAAGGCACACAATGCTTATTGAATGGTCGAGCTATAAAATATAAAGGTGCATTGTGCATAGTGGAAATTCACTGTCCAAAGGTCTGCAGTCCATTGTGCATGGTGGAAGTGGATCATACTAGGGTCAAATTCGCATAATGCATGATGAAAGTGCACATTACTATTGGGCACAGTGCATTGTGAATGGTGGAACTAAATGATTCAAATGTGCAAGGTGCATCGTGGAAGTACACCATACAAAGGTGCAAAGTACAAGAAGGTGTGAGAGGACTCTACCAAGTTACATTATGCATAGTGGAATTGCAGTATACCAAGGCACAAAATGCTTATTGAATGGTTGGGCTACAAAATATAAAGGTGCACTGTGCATAGTTAAAATTCACTATACAAAAGTCCGCTGTCAAATTGTGCATGGTGGAATTGGATCATACTAGGGTCAAATTCGCATAATGCATGATGAAAGTGCACATTACTAATGGGCACGGCGCATTTTGAATGGTGGAACTACATGATTCAAATGTGCAAGGTGCATAATGGAAGTATACCATACGAAGGTGCAAAGTACAAGGCAGTGAGAGAGGACTCTACCAAGTTACATTATGCATGGTGGAATTGTACTATACCAAGGCACACAATGCTTATGGAATGATCGAGCTACAAAATATAAAAGTACACTATGCATAGTGGAAATTAACTGTACAAAGGTTCGCTTTCCATTGTGCATGGTGGAAGTGCATCATACTAGGGTTAAATTTGCATAATGCATGATGAAACCGCACCTTACCATAAGGCACGGTGCATTGTGAATGGTGGAACTACATGATTATAATGTACAAGGTGCATAGTGGAAGGACAACATACTAAGGCGTTAAGTACAAGGAGGTGAGAGAGGACTCTACCAAGTTACATTATGCATGGTGGAATTGTACTATACCATGGCACACAATGCTTATTGAATGATCGAGCTACAAAATATAAAGGTACACTATGCATAGTGGAAATTCACTGTTCAAAGGTTCGCTGTCCATTGTGCATGGTGGCAAGTGCATCATACTAGGGTCAAATTCGCATAATGCATGATGAAAGTGCACATTACTATTGGGCACGGTGCATTGTGAATGGTGGAACTAAATGATTCAAATGTGCAAGGTGCATAGTGGAAGTACACCATACTAAGGTGCAAAGTACAAGGAGGTGAGAGAGGACTCTACCAAGTTACATTATGCATAGTGTAATTGCACTACACCAAGGCAAACAATGCTTATTGAATGGTCGAGCTACAAAATATAAAGGTGCACCGTGCATAGTGGAAATTCGATGTCCAAAGGTCCGCTGTCCATTGTGCATCGTGGAAGTGGATCATACTAGGGTCAAATTAGCATAATGCATGAGGAAAGTGCACATTATTGTTGGGCACGGTGGATTGTGAATGGTGGAGCTACATGCTTATAATGTGCAAGGTGCATAGTGGAAGTACACCATACTAAGGTGCAAAGTACAAGGAGGTGAGAGATGACTCTACCAAGTTACATTATGCATGGTGGAATTGTACTATACCAAGGCACACAATGCTTATTGAATGGTCGAGCTATAAAATATAAAGGTGCATTGTGCATAGTGGAAATTCACTATACAAAGGTCCGCCGTCCATTATGCATGGTGGAAGTGAATCATACTTGGGTCAAATGTGCATAATGCATGATGAAAGTGCACCATACCATAAGGCACGGGGCATTGTGAATGGTTGAACTACATGATTCAAATGTGCCGGTGGCGAGTGGAAGGACACCATACTAAGGTGCAAAGTACAAGGAGGTGAGAGAAGACTCTACCAAGTTACATTATGCATAGTGGAATTGTACTATACCAAGGCACACAATGCGTATTGAATGGTCGAGCTGCAAAATATAAAGGTGCACGGTGCATAGTGGAAATTCACTGTCCAAAGGTCCGCTATCCATTGTGCATCATGGAAGTGGATCATACTAGGGTCAAATTCGCATAATGCATGATGAAAGTGCACATTACTAATGGGCACGGTACATTGTGAATGGTGGAACTACATGATTATAATGTACAAGGTGGATAGTGGAAGGACAACATACTAAGGTGTAAAGTACAAGGAGGTGAGAGAGGTCTCTACCAAGTTACATTATGCATGGTGGAATTGTACTATACCATGGCACACAATGCTTATTGAATGATCGAGCTACAAAACATAAAGGTACACTATGCATAGTGGAAATTCACTGTTCAATGGTTCGCTGTCCATTGTGCATGGTGGCAGTGCATCATACTAGGGTCAAATTCGCATAATGCATGATGAAAGTGCACATTACTATTGGGCACGGTGCATTGTGAATGGTGGAACTAAATGATTCAAATGTGCAAGGTGCATAGTGGAAGTACACCATACTAAGGTGCAAAGTACAAGGAGGTGAGAGAGGACTCTACCAAGTTACATTATGCATAGTGTAATTGCACTACACCAGGGCAAACAATGCTTATTGAATGGTCGAGCTACAAAATATAAAGGTGCACCGTGCATAGTGGAAATTCGATGTCCAAAGGTCCGCTGTCCATTGTGCATCGTGGAAGTGGATCATACTAGGGTCAAATTAGCATAATGCATGAGGAAAGTGCACATTATTGTTGGGCACGGTGGATTGTGAATGGTGGAGCTACATGCTTATAATGTGCAAGGTGCATAGTGGAAGTACACCATACTAAGGTGCAAAGTACAAGGAGGTGAGAGATGACTCTACCAAGTTACATTATGCATGGTGGAATTGTACTATACCAAGGCACACAATGCTTATTGAATGGTCGAGCTATAAAATATAAAGGTGCATTGTGCATAGTGGAAATTCACTATACAAAGGTCCGCTGTCCATTATGCATGGTGGAAGTGAATCATACTTGGGTCAAATGTGCATAATGCATGATGAAAGTGCACCATACCATAAGGCACGTGGCATTGTGAATGGTTGAACTACATGATTCAAATGTGCCGGTGGCGAGTGGAAGGACACCATACTAAGGTGCAAAGTACAAGGAGGTGAGAGAAGACTCTACCAAGTTACATTATGCATAGTGGAATTGTACTATACCAAGGCACACAATGCGTATTGAATGGTCGAGCTGCAAAATATAAAGGTGCACGGTGCATAGTGGAAATTCACTGTCCAAAGGTCCGCTATCCATTGTGCATCATGGAAGTGGATCATACTAGGGTCAAATTCGCATAATGCATGATGAAAGTGCACATTACTAATGGGCACGGTACATTGTGAATGGTGGAACTACATGATTATAATGTACAAGGTGGATAGTGGAAGGACAACATACTAAGGTGTAAAGTACAAGGAGGTGAGAGAGGTCTCTACCAAGTTACATTATGCATGGTGGAATTGTACTATACCATGGCACACAATGCTTATTGAATGATCGAGCTACAAAACATAAAGGTACACTATGCATAGTGGAAATTCACTGTTCAATGGTTCGCTGTCCATTGTGCATGGTGGCAGTGCATCATACTAGGGTCAAATTCGCATAATGCATGATGAAAGTGCACATTACTATTGGGCACGGTGCATTGTGAATGGTGGAACTAAATGATTCAAATGTGCAAGGTGCATAGTGGAAGTACACCATACTAAGGTGCAAAGTACAAGGAGGTGAGAGAGGACTCTACCAAGTTACATTATGCATAGTGTAATTGCACTACACCAAGGCAAACAATGCTTATTGAATGGTCGAGCTACAAAATATAAAGGTGCACCGTGCATAGTGGAAATTCGATGTCCAAAGGTCCGCTGTCCATTGTGCATCGTGGAAGTGGATCATACTAGGGTGAAATTCGCATAATGCATGAGGAAAGTGCACATTATTATTGGGCACGGTGGATTGTGAATGGTGGAACTACATGCTTATAATGTGCAAGGTGCATAGTGGAAGTACACCATACTAAGGTGCAAAGTACAAGGAGGTGAGAGATGACTCTACCAAGTTACATTATGCATGGTGGAATTGTACTATACCAAGGCACACAATGCTTATTGAATGGTCGAGCTATAAAATATAAAGGTGCATTGTGCATAGTGGAAATTCACTGTCCAAAGGTCTCAGTCCATTGTGCATGGTGGAAGTGGATCATACTAGGGTCAAATTCGCATAATGCATGATGAAAGTGCACATTACTATTGGGCACAGTGCATTGTGAATGGTGGAACTAAATGATTCAAATGTGCAAGGTGCATCGTGGAAGTACACCATACAAAGGTGCAAAGTACAAGAAGGTGTGAGAGGACTCTACCAAGTTACATTATGCATAGTGGAATTGTAGTATACCAAGGCACAAAATGCTTATTGAATGGTTGGGCTACAAAATATAAAGGTGCACTGTGCATAGTTAAAATTCACTATACAAAAGTCCGCTGTCAAATTGTGCATGGTGGAATTGGATCATACTAGGGTCAAATTCGCATAATGCATGATGAAAGTGCACATTACTAATGGGCACGGCGCATTGTGAATGGTGGAACTACATGATTCAAATGTGCAAGGTGCATAATGGAAGTATACCATACGAAGGTGCAAAGTACAAGGCAGTGAGAGAGGACTCTACCAAGTTACATTATGCATGGTGGAATTGTACTATACCAAGGCACACAATGCTTATGGAATGATCGAGCTACAAAATATAAAAGTACACTATGCATAGTGGAAATTAACTGTACAAAGGTTCGCTTTCCATTGTGCATGGTGGAAGTGCATCATACTAGGGTTAAATTTGCATAATGCATGATGAAACTGCACCTTACCATAAGGCACGGTGCATTGTGAATGGTGGAACTACATGATTATAATGTACAAGGTGCATAGTGGAAGGACAACATACTAAGGCGTTAAGTACAAGGAGGTGAGAGAGGACTCTACCAAGTTACATTATGCATAGTGGAATTGTACTATACCAAGGCACACAATGCTTATTGAATGGTCGAGCTGCAAAATATAAAGGTGCACGGTGCATAGTGGAAATTCACTGTCCAAAGGTCCGCTATCCATTGTGCATCGTGGAAGTGGATCATACTAGGGTCAAATTCGCATAATGCATGATGAAAGTGCACATTACTAATGGGCACGGTACATTGTGAATGGTGGAACTACATGATTATAATGTACAATGTGGATAGTGGAAGGACAACATACTAAGGTGTAAAGTACAAGGAGGTGAGAGAGGTCTCTACCAAGTTACATTATGCATGGTGGAATTGTACTATACCATGGCACACAATGCTTATTGAATGATCGAGCTACAAAATATAAAGGTACACTATGCATAGTGGAAATTCACTGTTCAATGGTTCGCTGTCCATTGTGCATGGTGGAAGTGCATCATACTAGGGTCAAATTCGCATAATGCATGATGAAAGTGCACATTACTATTGGGCACGGTGCATTGTGAATGGTGGAACTAAATGATTCAAATGTGCAAGGTGCATAGTGGAAGTACACCATACTAAGGTGCAAAGTACAAGGAGGTGAGAGAGGACTCTACCAAGATACATTATGCATAGTGGAATTGCACTACACCAAGGCACACAATGCTTATTGAATGGTCGAGCTACAAAATATAAAGGTGCACCGAGCATAGTGGAAATTCGCTGTCCAAAGGTCCGCTGTCCATTGTGCATCGTGGAAGTGGATAATACTAGGGTCAAATTCTCATAATGCATGATGAAAGTGCACATTACTATTCGGCACGATGGATTGTGAATGGTGTAGCTACATCCTTATAATGTGCAAGGTGCATAGTGGAAGTACACCATACTAAGGAGCAAAGTACAAGGAGGTGAGAGAGGACTCTACCAAGTTACATTATGCATGGTGGAATTGTACTATACCAAGGCACACAATGCTTATTGAATGGTCGAGCTATAAAATATAAAGGTGCATTGTGCATAGTGGAAATTCACTGTACAAAGGTCCGCTGTCCATTATGCATGGTGGAAGTGAATCATACTTGGGTCAAATGTGCATAATGCATGATGAAAGTGCACCATACCATAAGGCACGAGGCATTGTTAATGGTTGAACTACATGATTATAATGTCCCAGTGGCATAGTGGAAGGACACCATACTAAGTTGCAAAGTACACGGAGGTGAGAGAGGACTCTACCAAGTTACATTATGCATAGTGGAATTGCACTATACCAAGGCACAAAATGCTTATTGAATGGTCGAGCTACAAAATATAAAGGTACACTATGCATAGTGGAAAGTCACTGTTCAAACGTTCGCTGTCCATTGTGCATGGTGGAAGTGCATCATACTAGTGTCAAATTTGCATAATGCATGATGAAAGTGCACATTACTATTGGGCACGGTGCATTGTGAATGGTGGAACTACATGATTCAAATGTCCAAGGTGCATAGTGGAAGGACACCATACTAAGGTGCAAAGTACAAAGAGGTGAGAGAGGACTCTACCAAGTTACATTATGCATAGTGGAATTGCACTACACCAAGGCACACAATGCTTATTGAATGGTCGAGCTACAAAATATAAAGGTGCACCGGGCATAGTGGAAATTCAATGTCCTAAGGTCGGCTGTCCATTGTGCATCGTGGAAGTGGATCATACTAGGGTCAAATTCGCATAATGCATGATGAAAGTGCACATTACTATTGGGCACGGTGGATTGTGAATGGTGGAACTACATGATTATAATGTGCAAGGTGCATAGTGGAAGTACACCATACTCAGGTGCAAAGTATAAGGAGGTGATAGAGGACTCTAGCAAGTTACATTATGCATAGTGGAATTGCACAATACCAAGGCACACAATGCTTATTGAATGGTCGAGCTACAAAATATAAAGATGCATTGTGGATAGTGGAAATTCACTGTACAAAGGTCCGCTGTCCATTATGCATGGTGGAAGTGAATCATACTTGGGTCAAATTTGCATAATGCTTGATGAAAGTGCACATTACTAATGGGCACGGTGCATTATGAATGGTGGGACTACATGATTCTATTGTGCTAGGTGCATAGTGGAAGGACACCATACTAACGTGCAAAGTATAAGGAGGTGAGAGAGGACTCTACCAAGTTACATTATGCATAGTGGAATTGCACTATACCAAGGCACAAAATGCTTATTGAATGGTCGAGCTACAAAATATAAAGGTTCACTATGCATAGTTAAAATTCACTGTACAAAAGTCCGTCGTCAAATTGTGCATGGTGGAATTGGATCATACAAGGGTCAAATTCGCATAATGCATGATGAAAGTGCACATTACTATTGGGCACGTTGCATTGTGAATGGTGGAACTAAATGATTCAAATGTGCAAGGTGCATAGTGGAAGTACACCATACTAAGGTGCAAAGTACAAGGAGGTGAAAGAGGACTCTACAAAGTTACATTATGCATAGTGGAATTGCAATACACCAAGGCACACAATGCTTATTGAATGGTCGAGCTACAAAATATAAAGGTGCACCGTGCATAGTAGAAATTCACCGTCCAAAGGTCCGCCGTCCATTGTGCATGGTGGAAGTGGATCATACTAGGGTCAAATTCACATAATGCATGATGAAAGTGCACATTACTATTGGGCACGGTGGATTGTGAATGGTGGAACTACATGATTATAATGTGCAAGGTGCATAGTGGAAGTACACCATACTCAGGTGCAAAGTATAAGGAGGTGATAGAGGACTCTAGCAAGTTACATTATGCATAGTGGAATTGCACAATACCAAGGCACACAATGCTTATTGAATGGTCGAGCTATAAAATAAAATGGTGCACTGTGCATAGTGGAAATTCACTATACAAAGGTCCAATGTCCATTGTGCATGGTGGAAGTGCAACATACTAGGATCAAATTTGCATAATGCATGATGAAAGGGCACCATACCATAGGGCACGGGGCATTGTGAATGGTTGAATTATATGATTATAATGTGCATGGTGCATAGTGGAAGTACACCATACTAAAGTGCAAAGTACTAGGAGGTGAGAGAGGACTCTACCAAGTTACATTATGCATAGTGGAATTGCATTATACCAAGGCATATAATGCTTATTGAATGGTCGAGCTACAAAATTTAATGGTGCACTTTGCATAGTGAAAATTCACTGTACAAAGGTCCGCTGTCCATTGTGCATGGTGGAAGTACATCATACTAGGGTCAAATTCAAATAATGCATGATGAAAGTGCACATTACTATTGGGCACGGTGCATGGTGAATGATGGAACTACATGATTCTAGTGTGCAAGGTGCATAGTGCAAGGACACCATACTAAGGTGCAAAGTACAAGGAGGTGAGAAAGGACTCTACCAAGTTACATTATGCATAATGGTATTGCACTATACCAAGGCACACAATGGTTATTGAATGGTCGAGCTATAAAATATAAAGGTGCACCGTGCATAGTTGAAATTCACTGTCTAAAGGTCCGCTGTCCATTGTGCATGGTGGAAGTGGATCATACTAGGGTCAAATTCGCATAATGCATGATGAAAGTGCACATTACTATTAGGCACAGTGCATTGTGAATGGTGGAACTAAATGATTCAAATGTGCAAGGTGCATAGTGGAAGTACACCATACAAAGGTGCAAAGTACAAGAAGTTGTGAGAGGACTCTACCAAGTTACATTATGCATAGTGGAATTGCAGTATACCAAGGCACAAAATGCTTATTGAATGGTTGGGCTACAAAATATAAAGGTGCAGTGTGCATAATTAAAATTCACTGTACAAAAGTCCGCTGTCAAATTGTGCATGGTGGAATTGGATTATACTAGGTTCAAATTCGCATAATGCATGATGAAAGTGCACATTACTAATGGGCACGGCGCATTGTGAATGGTGGAACTACATGATTCAAATGTGCAAGGTGCATAATGGAATTATACCATACGAAGGTGCAAAGTACAAGGCGGTGAGAGAGGAATCTACCAAGTTACATTATGCATGATGGAATTGTACTATACCAAGGCACACAATGCTTATGGAATGATCGAGCTACAAAATATAAAGGTACACTATGCATAGTGGAAATTAACTGTACAAAGGTTCGCTTTCCATTGTGCATGGTGGAAGTGCATCATACTAGGGTTAAATTTGCATAATGCATGATGAAACTGCACCTTACCATAAGGCACGGTGCATTGTGAATGGTGGAACTACATGATTATAATGTACAAGGTGCATAGTGGAAGGACAACTTACTAAGGCGTAAAGTACAAGGAGGTGAGAGAGGACTCTACCAAGTTACATTATGCATGGTTGAATTGTACTATACCATGGCACACAATGCTTATTGAATGATCGAGCTACAAAATATAAAGGTACACTATGCATAGTGGAAATTCACTGTTCAAAGGTTCGCTGTCCATTGTGCATGGTGGCAGTGTATCATACTAGGGTCAAATTCGCATAATGCATGATGAAAGTGCACATTACTAATGGACACGGTGCATTGTGAATGGTGGAACTACATGATTATAAGGCACGGGGCATTGTAAATGGTGGACTCTACCATGTTACATTATGCATAGTGGATTGCACTATACCAAGGCACACAATGCTTATCGAATGGTCGAGCTGCAAAATATAAAGGTGCACGGTGCATAGTAGAAATTCACTATACAAAGGTCCGCTGTCCATTGTGCATGGTGGCAGTGCATCATACTAGGGTTAAATTCGCAAAATGCATGATGAAAGTGCACATTACTAATGGACACGGTGCATTGTGAATGGTGGAACTACATGATTCTAATGTGCAAGGTGCATAGGGGAAGGACACCATACTAAGGTGCAAAGTACAAGGAGGTGAGAGAGGGCTTTACCAAGTTACATTATGCATAGTGGAATTGCACAATACCAAGGCACACAATGCTTATTGAATGGTCGAGCTATAAAATATAAAGGTGCATTGTGCATAGTGGAAATTCACTGTACAAAGGTCTGCTGTCCATTATGCATGGTGGAAGTGAATCATACTTGGGTCAAATTTGCATAATGCATGATGAAAGTGCACCATACCATAAGGCACGGGGCATTGTGAATGGTTGAACTATATGATTATAATGTGCATGTTGCATAGTGGAAGTACACCATACTAAAGTGCAAACTACAAGGAGGTGAGAGAGGACTCTACCATGTTACATTATGCATAGTGGATTGCACTATACCAAGGCACACAATGCTTATTGAATGGTGGAGCTTCAAAATATAAAGGTGCACGGTGCATAGTGGAAATTCACTATACAAAGGTCCGCTGTCCATTATGCATGGTGGCAGTGCATCATACTAGGGTCAAATTCGCAAAATGCATGATGAAAGTGCACATTACTAATGGGCACGATGCATTGTGAATGGTGGAACTACATGATTCTAATGTGCAAGGTGCATAGAGGAAGGACACCATACTAAGGTGCAAAGTACAAGGAGGTGAGAGAGGGCTTTACCAAGTTACATTATGCATAGTGAAATAGCACAATACCAAGGCACACAATGCTTATTGAATGGTCGAGCTATGAAATATAAAGGTGCACTTGCGCATAGTGAAAATTCACTATACAAAGGTCCGCTGTCAAATTATGAATGGTGGAATTGGATCATACTAGGGTCATATTCGCATAATGCATGATGAAAGTGCACATTACTATTGGGCATGGTGCATTGTGAATGGTGGAACTACATGATTCAAATGTGCAAGGTTCATAGTGGAAGTACACCATACGAAGGTGCAAAGTACAAGGAGGTGAGAGAGGACTCTACCAAGTTACATTATGCATGGTAAAATTGTACTATACCAAGGCACACAATGCTTATTGAATGATCGAGCTACAAAATATAAAGGTACACTATGCATAGTGGAAATTCACTGTTCAAAGGTTCATTGTCCATTGTGCATGGTGGAAGTGCATCATACTAGAGTCAAATTCGCATAATGCATGATGAAACTTCACCTTACTATAGGGCACGGTGCATTGTGAATGGTGGAACTACATGATTCTAATGTGCAAGGTGCATAGGGGAAGGACACCATACTAAGGTGCAAAGTACAAGGAGGTGAGAGAGGGCTTTACCAAGTTACATTATGCATAGTGGAATTGCACAATACCAAGGCACACAATGCTTATTGAATGGTCGAGCTATAAAATATAAAGGTGCATTGTGCATAGTGGAAATTCACTGTATAAAGGTCCGCTCCATTATGCATGGTGGAAGTGAATCATACTTGGGTCAAATTTGCATAATGCATGATGAAAGTGCACCATACCATAAGGCACGGGGCATTGTGAATGGTTGAACTATATGATTAAAATGTGCATGTTGCATAGTGGAAGTACACCATACTAAAGTGCAAAGTACAAGGAGGTGAGAGACGACTCTACCATGTTACATTATGCATAGTGGATTGCACTATACCAAGGCACACAATGCTTATTGAATGGTCGAGCTATAAAATATAAAGGTGCATTGTGCATAGTGGAAATTCACTGTATAAAGGTCCGCTGTCCATTATGCATGGTGGAAGTGAATCATACTTGGGTCAAATTTGCATAATGCATGATGAAAGTGCACCATACCATAAGGCACGGGGCATTGTGAATGGTTGAACTATATGATTATAATGTGCATGTTGCATAGTGGAAGTACACCATACTAAAGTGCAAAGTACAAGGAGGTGAGAGAGGACTCTACCATGTTACATTATGCATAGTGGATTGCACTATACCAAGGCACACAATGCTTATTGAATGGTCGAGCTATAAAATATAAAGGTGCATTGTGCATAGTGGAAATTCACTGTACAAAGGTCCGCTGTCCATTATGCATGGTAGAAGTGAATCATACTTGGGTCAAATTTGCATAATGCATGATGAAAGTGCACCATACCATAAGGCACGGGGCATTGTAAATGGTTGAACTATATGATTATAATGTGCATGTTGCATAGTGGAAGTACACCATACTAAAGTGCAAAGTACAAGGAGGTGAGAGAGGACTCTACCATGTTACATTATGCATAGTGGATTGCACTATACCAAGGCACACAATGCTTATTGAATGGTCGAGCTACAAAATATAAAGGTGCACTGTGTATAGTGGATATTCACTATACAAAGGTCCACTGTCCATTGTGCATGGTGGAAGTGGATCATACTAGGGTCAAATTCGCAAAATGCATGATGAAAGTGCACATTACTAATGGGCACGATGGATTGTGAATGGTGGAACTACATGATTCTAATGTGCAAGGTGCATAGAGGAAGGACACCATACTAAGGTGCAAAGTACAAGGAGGTGAGAGAGGGCTTTACCAAGTTACATTATGCATAGTGAAATTGCACAATACCAAGGCACACAATGCTTATTGAATGGTCGAGCTATGAAATATAAAGGTGCACTGCGCATAGTGAAAATTCACTATACAAAGGTCCGCTGTCAAATTATGAATGGTGGAATTGGATCATACTAGGGTCATATTCGCATAATGCATGATGAAAGTGCACATTACTATTGGGCATGGTGCATTGTGAATGGTGGAACTACATGATTCAAATGTGCAAGGTTCATAGTGGAAGTACACCATACGAAGGTGCAAAGTATAAGGAGGTGAGAGAGGACTCTACCAAGTTACATTATGCATGGTAAAATTGTACTATACCAAGGCACACAATGCTTATTGAATGATCGAGCTACAAAATATAAAGGTACACTATGCATAGTGAAAATTCACTGTTCAAAGGTTCATTGTCCATTGTGCATGGTGGAAGTGCATCATACTAGAGTCAAATTTGCATAATGCATGATGAAACTTCACCTTACCATAGGGCACGGTGCATTGTGAATGGTGGAACTACATGATTCTAATGTGCAAGGTGCATAGGGGAAGGACACCATACTAAGGTGCAAAGTACAAGGAGGTGAGAGAGGGCTTTACCAAGTTACATTATGCATAGTGGAATTGCACAATACCAAGGCACACAATGCTTATTGAATGGTCGAGCTATAAAATATTAAGGTGCATTGTGCATAGTGGAAATTCACTGTACAAAGGTCCGCTGTCCATTATGCATGGTTGAAGTGAATCATACTTGGGTCAAATTTGCATAATGCATGATGAAAGTGCACCATACCATAAGGCACATGGCATTTTGAATGGTTGATGTATATGATTATAATGTGCATGTTGCATAGTGGAAGTAAACCATACTAAAGTGCAAAGTACAAGGAGGTGAGAGAGGACTCTACCATGTTACATTATGCATAGTGGATTGCACTATACCAAGGCACACAATGCTTATTTAATGGTCGAGCTGCAAAATATAAAGGTGCACGGTGCATAGTGGAAATTCACTATACAAAGGTCCGCTGTCCATTATTCATGGTGGCAGTGCATCATACTAGGGTCAAATTCGCATATTGCGTGATGAAAGTGCACATTACTAATGGGCACAGTGCATTGTGAATGGTGGAACTACATGATTATAATGTACAAGGTGCATAGTGAAACGACAACATACTAAGGTGTAAAGTACAAGGAGGTGAGAGAGGACTCTACCAAGTTACATTATGCATAGTGGAATTGCACTATACCAAGGCAAAAAATGCTTATTGAATGGTCGAGCTACAAAATATAAAGGTGCACTGCGCATAGTGAAAATTCACTGTACAAAGGTCCGCTGTCAAATTGTGCATGGTGGAATTGGATCATACTAGGGTCAAATTCGCATAATGCATGATGAAAGTGCACATTACTATTGGGCATGGTGCATTGTGAATGGTGGAACTACATGATTCAAATGTGCAAGGTGCATAGTGGAAATTCACTGTTCAAAGGTTCATTGTCCATTGTGCATGGTGGAAGTGCATCATACTAGGGTCAAATTTGCATAATGCATGATGAAACTTCCCCTTACCATAGGGTATGGTGCATTGTGAATGGTTGAACTACATGATTATGATGTGCCAGTTGCATAGTGGAAGTACAACATACTAAGGTGCAAAGTACAAGGAGGTGAGAAAGGACTCTACCATGTTACATTATGCATAGTGGAATTGCACTAGACCAAGGCACAAAAAGCTTATTGAATGGTCGAGCTACAAAATATAAAGGTGCACTGCGCATAGTGAAAATTCACTGTACAAAGGTCCGCTGTCCATTATGCATGGTGGAAGTGAATCATACTTGGGTCAAATTTGCATAATGCATGATGAAAGTGCATCATACCATAAGGCACGGGGCATTGTGAATGGTTGAACTATATGATTATAATGTGCATGTTGCATAGTGGAAGTACACCATACTAAAGTGCAAAGTACAAGGAGGTGAGAGAGGAGTCTACCATGTTACATTATGCATAGTGGATTGCACTATAGCAAGGCACACAATGCTTATTGAATGGTCAAGCTGCAAAATATAAAGGTGCACGGTGCATAGTGGAAATTCACTATACAAAGGTCCGCTGCCATTGTGCATGGTGGCAATGCATCATACTAGGGTCAAATTCGCATAATGCATGATGAAAGTGCACATTACTAATGGGCACGGTGCATTGTGAATGGTGGAACTACAAGATTCTAATGTGCAAGGTGCATAGGGCAAGAAAACCATACTAAGGTGCAAAGTACAAGGAGGTGAGAGAGGGCTTTACCAAGTTACATTATGCATAGTGGAATTGCACAATACCAAGGCACGTAATGCTTATAGAATGGTCGAGCTATAAAATATAAAGGTGCATTGTGCATACTGGAAATTCACTGTACAAAGGTCCGCTGTCCATTATGCATGGTTGAAGTGAATCATACTTGGGTCAAATTTGCATAATGCATGATGAAAGTGCACCATACCATAAGGCACATGGCATTTTGAATGGTTGAAGTATATGATTATAATGTGCATGTTGCATAGTGGAAGTAAACCATACTAAAGTGCAAAGTACAAGGAGGTGAGAGAGGACTCTACCATGTTACATTATGCATAGTGGATTGCACTATACCAAGGCACACAATGCTTATTTAATGGTCGAGCTGCAAAATATAAAGGTGCATGGTGCATAGTGGAAATTCACTATACAAAGGTCCGCTGTCCATTGTGCATGGAGGCAGTGCATCATAATAGGGTAAAATTCACAAAATGCATGATGAAAGTGCACATTACTAATGGGCACGGTTCATTGTGAATGGTGGAACTACATGATTCTAGTGTGCAAGGTGCATAGGGGAAGGACACCATACTAAGGTGCAAAGTACAAGGAGGTGAGAGAGGGCTTTACCAAGTTACATTATGCATAGTGGAATTGCACAATAGCAAGGCACACAATGCTTATTGAATGGTCGAGCTATAAAATATAAAGGTGCATTGTGCATAGTGGAAATTCACTGTACAAAGGTCCGCTGTCCATTATGCATGGTGGAAGTGAATCATACTTGGGTCAAATTTGCATAATGCATGATGAAAGTGCACCATACTATAAGGCACAGGGCATTGTGAATGGTTGAACTATATGATTATAATGTGCATGTTGCATAGTGGAAGTAAACCATACTAAAGTACAAAGTACAAGGAGGTGAGAGAGGACTCTACCATGTTACATTATGCATAGTGGATTGCACTATACCAAGGCACACAACGCTTATTGAATGGTCGAGCTGCAAAATATAAAGGTGCACGGTGCATAGTGGAAATTCACTATACAAAGGTCCGCTGTCCATTGTGCATGGTGGCAGTGCATCATACTAGGGTCAAATTCACAAAATGCATGATGAAAGTGCACATTACTAATGGGCACGGTGCATTGTGAATGGTGGAACTACATGATTCTAATGTGCAAGGTGCATAGGGGAAGGACACCATACTAAGGTGCAAAGTACAAGGAGGTGAGAGAGGGCTTTACCAAGTTACATTATGCATAGTGGAATTGCACAATACCAAGGCACACAATGCTTATTGAATGGTCGAGCTATAAAATATAAAGGTGCACTGCGCATAGTGGAAATTCACTGTACAAAGGTCCGCTGTCCATTATGCATGGTGGAAGTGAATCATACTTGGGTCAAATTTGCATAATGCATGATGAAAGTGCACCATACCATAAGGCACAGGGCATTGTGAATGGTTGAGATATATGATTATAATGTGCATGTTGCATAGTGGAAGTAAACCATACTAAAGTACAAAGTACAAGGAGGTGAGAGAGGACTCTACCATGTTACATTATGCATAGTGGATTGCACTATACCAAGGCACACAATGCTTATTGAATGGTCGAGCTGCAAAATATAAAGGTGCACGGTGCATAGTGGAAATTCACTATACAAAGGTCCACCGTCCATTGTGCATGGTGGCAAGTGCATCATACTAGGGTCAAATTCACAAAATGCATGATGAAAGTGCACATTACTAATGGGCACGGTGCATTGTGAATGGTGGAACTACATGATTCTAATGTGCAAGGTGCATAGGGGAAGGACACCATACTAAGGTGCAAAGTACAAGGAGGTGAGAGAGGGCTTTACCAAGTTAAATTATGCATAGTGGAATTGCACAATACCAAGGCACACAATGCTTATTGAATGGTCGAGCTATAAAATATAAAGGTGCATTGTGCATACTGGAAATTCACTGTACAAAGGTCCGCTGTCCATTATGCATGGTTGAAGTGAATCATACTTGGGTCAAATTTGCATAATGCATGATGAAAGTGCACCATACCATAAGGCACATGGCATTTTGAATGGTTGAAGTATATGATTATAATGTGCATGTTGCATAGTGGAAGTAAACCATACTAAAGTGCAAAGTACAAGGAGGTGAGAGAGGACTCTACCATGTTACATTATGCATAGTGGATTGCACTATACCAAGGCACACAATGCTTATTTAATGGTCGAGCTGCAAAATATAAAGGTGCATGGTGCATAGTGGAAATTCACTATACAAAGGTCCGCTATCCATTGTGCATGGAGGCAGTGCATCATAATAGGGTAAAATTCACAAAATGCATGATGAAAGTGCACATTACTAATGGGCACGGTTCATTGTGAATGGTGGAACTACATGATTCTAGTGTGCAAGGTGCATAGGGGAAGGACACCATACTAAGGTGCAAAGTACAAGGAGGTGAGAGAGGGCTTTACCAAGTTACATTATGCATAGTGGAATTGCACAATAGCAAGGCACACAATGCTTATTGATTGGTCGAGCTATAAAATATAAAGGTGCATTGTGCATAGTGGAAATTCACTGTACAAAGGTCCGCTGTCCATTATGCATGGTGGAAGTGAATCATACTTGGGTCAAATTTGCATAATGCATGATGAAAGTGCACCAAACTATAAGGCACAGGGCATTGTGAATGGTTGAACTATATGATTATAATGTGCATGTTGCATAGTGGAAGTAAACCATACTAAAGTACAAAGTACAAGGAGGTGAGAGAGGACTCTACCATGTTACATTATGCATAGTGGATTGCACTATACCAAGGCACACAACGCTTATTGAATGGTCGAGCCGCAAAATATAAAGGTGCACGGTGCATAGTGGAAATTCACTATACAAAGGTCCGCTGTCCATTGTGCATGGTGGCAGTGCATCATACTAGGGTCAAATTCACAAAATGCATGATGAAAGTGCACATTACTAATGGGCACGGTGCATTGTGAATGGTGGAACTACATGATTCTAATGTGCAAGGTGCATAGGGGAAGGACACCATACTAAGGTGCAAAGTACAAGGAGGTGAGAGAGGGCTTTACCAAGTTACATTATGCATAGTGGAATTGCACAATACCAAGGCACACAATGCTTATTGAATGGTCGAGCTATAAAATATAAAGGTGCATTGTGCATAGTGGAAATTCACTGTACAAAGGTCCGCTGTCCATTATGCATGGTGGAAGTGAATCATACTTGGGTCAAATTTGCATAATGCATGATGAAAGTGCACCATACCATAAGGCACGGGGCATTGTGAATGGTTGAGATATATGATTATAATGTGCATGTTGCATAGTGGAAGTAAACCATACTAAAGTACAAAGTACAAGGAGGTGAGAGAGGACTCTACCATGTTACATTATGCATAGTGGATTGCACTATACCAAGGCACACAATGCTTATTGAATGGTCGAGCTGCAAAATATAAAGGTGCACGGTGCATAGTGGAAATTCACTATACAAAGGTCCACTGTCCATTGTGCATGGTGGCAGTGCATCATACTAGGGTCAAATTCACAAAATGCATGATGAAAGTGCACATTACTAATGGGCACGGTGCATTGTGAATGGTGGAACTACATGATTCTAATGTGCAAGGTGCATAGGGGAAGGACACCATACTAAGGTGCAAAGTACAAGGAGGTGAGAGAGGGCTTTACCAAGTTAAATTATGCATAGTGGAATTGCACAATACCAAGGCACACAATGCTTATTGAATGGTCGAGCTATAAAATATAAAGGTGCATTGTGCATAGTGGAAATTCACTGTACAAAGGTCCGCTGTCCATTATGCATGGTGGAAGTGAATCATACTTGGGTCAAATGTGCATAATGCATGATGAAAGTGCACCATACCATAAGGCACGGGGGATTGTGAATGGTTGAACTATATGATTATAATGTGCATGTTGCATAGTGGAAGTACACCATACTAAAGTGCAAAGTACAAGGAGGTGAGAGAGGACTCTACCATGTTACATTATGCATAGTGGATTGCACTATACCAAGGCACACAATGCTTATTGAATGGTCGAGCTGCAAAATATAAAGGTGCACGGTGCATAGTGGAAATTCACTATACAAAGGTCCGCTGTCCATTGTGCATGGTGGCAGTGCATCATACTAGGGTCAAATTCGAAAATGCATGATGAAAGTGCACATTACTAATTGGCAAGGTGCATTGTGAATGGTGGAACTACATGATTCTAATGTGCACGGTGCATAGGGGACGGACACCATACTAAGGTGCAAAGTACAAGGAGGTGAGAGAGGGCTTTACCAAGTTACATTATGCATAGTGGAATTGCACAATACCAAGGCACACAATGCTTATTGAATGGTCGAGCTATAAAATATAAAGGTGCATTGTGTATAGTGGAAATTCACTGTACAAAGGTCCGCTGTCCATTATGCATGGTGGAAGTGAATCATACTTGGGTCAAATTTGCATAATGCATGATGAAAGTGCACCATACTATAAGGCACGGGGCATTGTGAATGGTTGAACTATATGATTATAATGTGCATGTTGCATAGTGGAAGTAAACCATACTAAAGTACAAAGTACAAGGAGGTGAGAGAGGACTCTACCATGTTACATTATGCATAGTGGATTGCACTATACCAAGGCACACAACGCTTATTGAATGGTCGAGCTGCAAAATATAAAGGTGCACGGTGCATAGTGGAAATTCACTATACAAAGGTCCGCCGTCCATTGTGCATGGTGGCAAGTGCATCATACTAGGGTCAAATTCACAAAATGCATGATGAAAGTGCACATTACTAATGGGCACGGTGCATTGTGAATGGTGGAACTACATGATTCTAATGTGCAAGGTGCATAGGGGAAGGACACCATACTAAGGTGCAAAGTACAAGGAGGTGAGAGAGGGCTTTACCAAGTTACATTATGCATAGTGGAATTGCACAATACCAAGGCACACAATGCTTATTGAATGGTCGAGCTATAAAATATAAAGGTGCACTGCGCATAGTGGAAATTCACTGTACAAAGGTCCGCTGTCCATTATGCATGGTGGAAGTGAATCATACTTGGGTCAAATTTGCATAATGCATGATGAAAGTGCACCATACCATAAGGCACAGGGCATTGTGAATGGTTGAGATATATGATTATAATGTGCATGTTGCATAGTGGAAGTAAACCATACTAAAGTACAAAGTACAAGGAGGTGAGAGAGGACTCTACCATGTTACATTATGCATAGTGGATTGCACTATACCAAGGCACACAATGCTTATTGAATGGTCGAGCTGCAAAATATAAAGGTGCACGGTGCATAGTGGAAATTCACTATACAAAGGTCCACTGTCCATTGTGCATGGTGGCAGTGCATCATACTAGGGTCAAATTCACAAAATGCATGATGAAAGTGCACATTACTAATGGGCACGGTGCATTGTGAATGGTGGAACTACATGATTCTAATGTGCAAGGTGCATAGGGGAAGGACACCATACTAAGGTGCAAAGTACAAGGAGGTGAGAGAGGGCTTTACCAAGTTAAATTATGCATAGTGGAATTGCACAATACCAAGGCACACAATGCTTATTGAATGGTCGAGCTATAAAATATAAAGGTGCATTGTGCATACTGGAAATTCACTGTACAAAGGTCCGCTGTCCATTATGCATGGTTGAAGTGAATCATACTTGGGTCAAATTTGCATAATGCATGATGAAAGTGCACCATACCATAAGGCACATGGCATTTTGAATGGTTGAAGTATATGATTATAATGTGCATGTTGCATAGTGGAAGTAAACCATACTAAAGTGCAAAGTACAAGGAGGTGAGAGAGGACTCTACCATGTTACATTATGCATAGTGGATTGCACTATACCAAGGCACACAATGCTTATTTAATGGTCGAGCTGCAAAATATAAAGGTGCATGGTGCATAGTGGAAATTCACTATACAAAGGTCCGCTGTCCATTGTGCATGGAGGCAAGTGCATCATAATAGGGTAAAATTCACAAAATGCATGATGAAAGTGCACATTACTAATGGGCACGGTTCATTGTGAATGGTGGAACTACATGATTCTAGTGTGCAAGGTGCATAGGGGAAGGACACCATACTAAGGTGCAAAGTACAAGGAGGTGAGAGAGGGCTTTACCAAGTTACATTATGCATAGTGGAATTGCACAATAGCAAGGCACACAATGCTTATTGATTGGTCGAGCTATAAAATATAAAGGTGCATTGTGCATAGTGGAAATTCACTGTACAAAGGTCCGCTGTCCATTATGCATGGTGGAAGTGAATCATACTTGGGTCAAATTTGCATAATGCATGATGAAAGTGCACCAAACTATAAGGCACGGGGCATTGTGAATGGTTGAACTATATGATTATAATGTGCATGTTGCATAGTGGAAGTAAACCATACTAAAGTACAAAGTACAAGGAGGTGAGAGAGGACTCTACCATGTTACATTATGCATAGTGGATTGCACTATACCAAGGCACACAACGCTTATTGAATGGTCGAGCTGCAAAATATAAAGGTGCACGGTGCATAGTGGAAATTCACTATACAAAGGTCCGCCGTCCATTGTGCATGGTGGCGAGTGCATCATACTAGGGTCAAATTCACAAAATGCATGATGAAAGTGCACATTACTAATGGGCACGGTGCATTGTGAATGGTGGAACTACATGATTCTAATGTGCAAGGTGCATAGGGGAAGGACACCATACTAAGGTGCAAAGTACAAGGAGGTGAGAGAGGGCTTTACCAAGTTACATTATGCATAGTGGAATTGCACAATACCAAGGCACACAATGCTTATTGAATGGTCGAGCTATAAAATATAAAGGTGCATTGTGCATAGTGGAAATTCACTGTACAAAGGTCCGCTGTCCATTATGCATGGTGGAAGTGAATCATACTTGGGTCAAATTTGCATAATGCATGATGAAAGTGCACCATACCATAAGGCACGGGGCATTGTGAATGGTTGAGATATATGATTATAATGTGCATGTTGCATAGTGGAAGTAAACCATACTAAAGTACAAAGTACAAGGAGGTGAGAGAGGACTCTACCATGTTACATTATGCATAGTGGATTGCACTATACCAAGGCACACAATGCTTATTGAATGGTCGAGCTGCAAAATATAAAGGTGCACGGTGCATAGTGGAAATTCACTATACAAAGGTCCACCGTCCATTGTGCATGGTGGCAAGTGCATCATACTAGGGTCAAATTCACAAAATGCATGATGAAAGTGCACATTACTAATGGGCACGGTGCATTGTGAATGGTGGAACTACATGATTCTAATGTGCAAGGTGCATAGGGGAAGGACACCATACTAAGGTGCAAAGTACAAGGAGGTGAGAGAGGGCTTTACCAAGTTAAATTATGCATAGTGGAATTGCACAATACCAAGGCACACAATGCTTATTGAATGGTCGAGCTATAAAATATAAAGGTGCATTGTGCATAGTGGAAATTCACTGTACAAAGGTCCGCTGTCCATTATGCATGGTGGAAGTGAATCATACTTGGGTCAAATGTGCATAATGCATGATGAAAGTGCACCATACCATAAGGCACAGGGATTGTGAATGGTTGAACTATATGATTATAATGTGCATGTTGCATAGTGGAAGTACACCATACTAAAGTGCAAAGTACAAGGAGGTGAGAGAGGACTCTACCATGTTACATTATGCATAGTGGATTGCACTATACCAAGGCACACAATGCTTATTGAATGGTCGAGCTGCAAAATATAAAGGTGCACGGTGCATAGTGGAAATTCACTATACAAAGGTCCGCTGTCCATTGTGCATGGTGGCGGTGCATCATACTAGGGTCAAATTCGCAAAATGCATGATGAAAGTGCACATTACTAATTGGCAAGGTGCATTGTGAATGGTGGAACTACATGATTCTAATGTGCACGGTGCATAGGGGACGGACACCATACTAAGGTGCAAAGTACAAGGAGGTGAGAGAGGGCTTTACCAAGTTACATTATGCATAGTGGAATTGCACAATACCAAGGCACACAATGCTTATTGAATGGTCGAGCTATAAAATATAAAGGTGCATTGTGTATAGTGGAAATTCACTGTACAAAGGTCCGCTGTCCATTATGCATGGTGGAAGTGAATCATACTTGGATCAAATTTGCATAATGCATAATGAAAGTGCACCATACCATAAGGCACGGGGCATTGTGAATGGTTGAACTATATGATTATAATTTGCATGTTGCATAGTTGAAGTACACCATACTAAAGTGCAAAGTACAAGGAGGTGAGAGAGGACTCTACCCTATTACATTATGCATAGTGGATTGCACTATACCAAGGCATACAATGCTTATTGAATGGTCAAGCTGCAAAATATGAAGGTGCACGGTGCATAGTGGAAATTCACTATACAAAGGTCCACTGTCCATTGTGCATGGTGGCAGTGCATCATACTAGGGTCAAATTCACAAAATGCATGATGAAAGTGCACATTACTAATGGGCACGGTGCATTGTGAATGGTGGAACTACATGATTCTAATGTGCAAGGTGCATAGGGGAAGGACGCCATACTAAGGTGCAAAGTACAAGGAGGTGAGAGAGGGCTTTACCAAGTTAAATTATGCATAGTGGAATTGCACAATACCAAGGCACACAATGCTTATTGAATGGTCGAGCTATAAAATATAAAGGTGCATTGTGCATAGTGGAAATTCACTGTACAAAGGTCCGCTGTCCATTATGCATGGTGGAAGTGAATCATACTTGGGTCAAATGTGCATAATGCATGATGAAAGTGCACCATACCATAAGGCACAGGGATTGTGAATGGTTGAACTATATGATTATAATGTGCATGTTGCATAGTGGAAGTACACCATACTAAAGTGCAAAGTACAAGGAGGTGAGAGAGGACTCTACCATGTTACATTATGCATAGTGGATTGCACTATACCAAGGCACACAATGCTTATTGAATGGTCGAGCTGCAAAATATAAAGGTGCACGGTGCATAGTGGAAATTCACTATACAAAGGTCCGCTGTCCATTGTGCATGGTGGCGGTGCATCATACTAGGGTCAAATTCGAAAATGCATGATGAAAGTGCACATTACTAATTGGCAAGGTGCATTGTGAATGGTGGAACTACATGATTCTAATGTGCACGGTGCATAGGGGACGGACACCATACTAAGGTGCAAAGTACAAGGAGGTGAGAGAGGGCTTTACCAAGTTACATTATGCATAGTGGAATTGCACAATACCAAGGCACACAATGCTTATTGAATGGTCGAGCTATAAAATATAAAGGTGCATTGTGTATAGTGGAAATTCACCGTACAAAGGTCCGTTGTCCATTATGCATGGTGGAAGTGAATCATACTTGGATCAAATTTGCATAATGCATAATGAAAGTGCACCATACCATAAGGCACGGGGCATTGTGAATGGTTGAACTATATGATTATAATTTGCATGTTGCATAGTTGAAGTACACCATACTAAAGTGCAAAGTACAAGGAGGTGAGAGAGGACTCTACCCTATTACATTATGCATAGTGGATTGCACTATACCAAGGCATACAATGCTTATTGAATGGTCAAGCTGCAAAATATGAAGGTGCACGGTGCATAGTGGAAATTCACTATACAAAGGTCCGCTGTCCATTCTGCATGGTGGCAGTGCATCATACTAGGGTCAAATTCACGAAATGCATGATGAAAGTGCACATTACTAATGGGCACGGTGCATTGTGAATGGTGGAACTACATGATTCTAATGTGCAAGGTGCATAGGGGAAGGACACCATACTAAGGTGCAAAGTACAAGGAGGTGAGAGAGGGCTTTACCAAGTTACATTATGCATAGTGGAATTGCACAATACCAAGGCACAGAATGCTTATTGAATGGTCGAGCTACAAAATATAAAGGTGCACTGCGCATAGTGAAAATTCACTGTACAAAGGTCCGCTGTCAAATTGTGCATGGTGAAATTGGATCATACTAGGGTCATATTCGCATAATGCATGATGAAAGTGCACATTACTATTGGGCATGGTGCACTGTGAATGGTGGAACTACATGATTCTAATGTGCAAGGTGCATAGGGGAAGGACACCATACGAAGGTGCAAAGTGCAAGGAGGGGAGAAAGGACTCTACCATGTTACATTATGCATAACGGAATTGCACAATACCAAGGCACATAATGCTTATTGAATGGTCGAGCTATAAAATATAAAGGTGCATTGTGCATAGTGGAAATTCACTGTACAAATGTCCGCTGTCCATTATGCATGGTGGAAGTGAATCATACTTGGGTCAAATTTGCATAATGCATGATGAAAGTGCACCATACCATAAGGCACGGGGCATTGTGAATGGTTGGACTATATGATTATAATGTGCATGTTGCATAGTGGAAGTACGCCATACTGAAGTCCAAAGTACAAGGAGGTCAGAGAGGACTCTACCAAGTTACATTATGCATAGTGGAATTGCACTATACCAAGGCACTCAATGCTTATTCAATGGTCGAGCTACAAAATATAAAGGTACACTATGCATAGTGGAAATTTACTATATAAAGGTCCGTTGTCCATTATGCATGGTGGCAGTGCATCATACTATGGTCAAATTCGCATAATGCATGATGAAAGTGCACATTACTAATGGGCACGGTGCATTGTGAATGGTGGAACTACATGATTCTAATGTGCAAGGTGCATAAGGGAATGACACCATACTAAGGTGCAAAGTACAAGGAGGTGAGAGAGGGCTTTACCAAGTTACATTATGCATAGTGGAATTGCACAATACTGGCACATAATGCTTATTGAATGGTCGAGCTATAAAATATAAAGGTGCACTGCGCATAGTGAAAATTCACTGTACAAAGGTCCGCTGTCAAATTATGCATGGTGGAATTAGATCTTACTAGGGTTATATTCGCATAATGCATGATGAAAGTGCACATTACTATTGGGCATGGTGCATTGTGAATTGTGGAACTACATGATTCAAATGTGGAAGGTGCATAGTGGAAGTACGCCATACTGAAGTCCAAAGTACAAGGAGGTGAGAGAGGACTCTACCAAGTTACATTATGCATTGTGGAATTGCACTATACCAAGGTACACAATGCTTATTGAATGGTCGAGCTACAAAATATAAAGGTACACTATGCATAGTGGAAATTTACTATATAAAGGTCCGTTGTCCATTATGCATGGTGGCAGTGCATCATACTAGGGTCAAATTCGCATAATGCATGATGAAAGTGCACATTACTAATGGGCACGGTGCATTGTGAATGGTGGAACTACATGATTCTAATGTGCAAGGTGCATAAGGGAATGACACCATACTAAGGTGCAAAGTACAAGGAGGTGAGAGAGGGCTTTACCAAGTTACATTATGCATAGTGGAATTGCACAATACCAAGGCACATAATGCTTATTGAATGGTCGAGCTATAAAATATAAAGGTGCACTGCGCATAGTGAAAATTCACTGTACAAAGGTCCGCTGTCAAATTATGCATGGTGGAATTAGATCTTACTAGGGTTATATTCGCATAATGCATGATGAAATTGCACATTACTATTGGGCATGGTGCATTGTGAATTGTGGAACTACATGATTCAAATGTGGAAGGTTTATAGTGGAAGTACGCCATACTGAAGTCCAAAGTACAAGGAGGTGAGAGAGGACTCTACCAAGTTACATTATGCATTGTGGAATTGCACTATACCAAGGTACACAATGCTTATTGAATGGTCGAGCTACAAAATATAAAGGTACACTATGCATAGTGGAAATTCACTATACAAAGGTCCGCTGTCCATTATGCATGGTGGCGATGCATCATACTAGGGTCAAATTCGCATAATGCATGATGAAAGTGCACATTACTAATGGGCACGGTGCATTGTGAATGGTGGAACTACATGATTCTAATGTGCAAGGTGCATAGGGGAAGGACACCATACTAAGGTGCAAAGTACAAGGAGGTGAGAGAGGGCTTTACCAAGTTACATTATGCATAGTGGAATTGCACAATACCAAGGCATATAATGCTTATTGAATGGTCGAGCTATAAAATATAAAGGTGCATTGCGCATAGTGGAAATTCACTGTACAAAGGTCCGCTGTCCATTATGCATGGTTGAAGTGAATCATACTTGGGTCATATTCGCATAATGCATGATGAAAGTGCACCATACCATAAGGCACGGGGCAGTGTGAATGGTTGAACTACATGATTATAATGTGCATGTTGCATAGTGGAAGTACACCATACTAAAGTGCAAAGTACAAGGAGGTGAGAGAGGACTCTACCATGTTACATTATGCATAGTGGATTGCACTATACCAAGGCACACAATGCTTATTGAATGGTCGAGCTGCAAAATATAAAGGTGCACGGTGCATAGTGGAAATTCACTATACAAAGGTCCGTTGTCCATTGTGCATGGTGGCAGTGCATCATACTAGGGTCAAATTCGCAAAATGCATGATGAAAGTGCACATTACTAATGGGCAAGGTGCATTGTGAATGGTGGAACTACATGATTCTAATGTGCAAGGTGCATAGGGGACGGACACCATACTAAGGTGCAAAGTACAAGGAGGTGAGAGAGGGCTTTACCAAGTTACATTATGCATAGTGGAATTGCACAATACCAAGGCACACAATGCTTATTGAATGGTCGAGCTACAAAATATAACGGTGCACTGCGCATAGTGAAAATTCACTGTACAAAGGTCCGCTGTCAAATTACGCATGGTGGAATTGGATCATACTAGGGTTATATTCGCATAATGCATGATGAAAGTGCACATTACTATTGGGCATGGTGCATTGTGAATGGTGGAACTACATGATTCAACTGTGGAAGGTGCATAGTGGAAGTACGCCATACTGAAGTCCAAAGTACAAGGAGGTGAGAGAGGACTCTACCAAGTTACATTATGCATTGTGGAATTGCACTATACCAAGGCACACAATGCTTATTGAATGGTCGAGCTACAAAATATAAAGCTACACTATGCATAGTGGAAATTCACTATACAAAGGTCCGCCGTCCATTATGCATGGTGGCGGTGCATCATACTAGGGTCAAATTCGCATAATGCATGATGAAAGTGCACATTACTAATGGGCACGGTGCATTGTGAATGGTGGAACTACATGATTCTAATGTGCAAGGTGCATAGGGGAAGGACACCATACTAAGGTGCAAAGTACAAGGAGGTGAGAGAGGGCTTTACCAAGTTACATTATGCATAGTGGAATTGCACAATACCAAGGCATATAATGCTTATTGAATGGTCGAGCTATAAAATATAAAGGTGCATTGTGCATAGTGGAAATTCACTGTACAAAGGTCCGCCGTCCATTATGCATGGTTGAAGTGAATCATACTTGGGTCATATTCGCATAATGCATGATGAAAGTGCACCATACCATAAGGCACGGGGCACTGTGAATGGTTGAACTACATGATTATAATGTGCCAATGACATAGTGGAAGTACAACATACTAAGGTGCAAAGTACAAGGAGGTGAGAGAGGACTCTACCAAGTTACATTATGCATAGTGGAATTGCACAATACCAAGGCACACAATGCTTATTGAATGGTCGAGTTATAAAATATAAAGGTGCACGGTGCATAGTGGAAATTCACTATACAAAGGTCCGCTGTCCATTGTGCATGGTGGCAGTGCATCATACTAGGGTCAAATTCGCAAAATGCATGATGAAAGTGCACATTACTAATGGGCACGGTGCATTGTGAATGGTGGAACTACATGATTCTAATGTGCAAGGTGAATAGGGGAAGGACACCATACTAAGGTGCAAAGTACAAGGAGGTGAGAGAGGGCTTTACCAAGTTACATTATGCATAGTGAAATTGCACAATACCAAGGCACACAATGCTTATTGAATGGTCGAGCTATAAAATATAAAGGTGCACTCGCGCATAGTGAAAATTCACCGTACAAAGGTCCGTCAAATTGTGCGTGGTGGAATTGGATCATACTAGGGTCATACTCGCATAATGCATGATGAAAGTGCACATTACTATTGGGCATGGTGCATTGTGAATGGTTGAACTACATGATTCAAATGTGCAAGGTGCATAGTTGTAGTACAACATACTAAGGTGCAAAGTACAAGGAGGTGAGAGAGGACTCGACCATGTTACATTATGCATAATGGAATTGCACAATACCAAGGCATATAATGCTTATTGGATGGTCGAGCTATAAAATATAAAGGTGCATTGTGCATAGTGGAAATTCTCTGTACAAAGGTCCGCTGTCCATTATGCATGGTGGAAGTGAATCATACTTGGGTCAAATTTGCATAATGCATGATGAAAGTGCACCATACCATAAGGCACGGGGCATTGTGAATGGTTGAACTATATGATTATAATGTGCATGTTGCATAGTGGAAGTACACCAAACTAAACTCCAAAGTACAAGGAGGTGAGAGAGGACTCTACCAAGTTACATTATGCATAGTGGAATTGCACTATACCAAGGCACACAATGCTTATTGAATGGTCGAGCTACAAAATATAAAGGTACACTACGCATAATGGAAATTCACTATACAAAGGTCGGCTGTCCATTATGCATGGTGGCAAGTGCATCATACTAGGGTCAAATTCGCATAATGCATGATGAAAGTGCACATTACTAATGGGCACGGTGCATTGTGAATGGTGGAACTACATGATTATAATGTACAAGGTGCATAGTGGAAGGACAACATACTAAGGTGTAAAGTACAAGGAGGTGAGAGAAGACTCTACCAAGTTACATTATGCATGGTGAAATTGTACTATACCAAGGCACACAATACTTATTGAATGATCGAGCTACAAAATATAAAGGTACACTATGCATAGTGGAAATTCAGTGTTCAAAGGTTCGTTGTCCATTGTGCATGGTGGAAGTGCTCATACTAGGGTCAAATTTGCATAATGCATGATGAAACTTCACCTTACTATAGGGCACGGTGCATTGTGAATGGTTCAACTACATGATTATAATGTGCCAATGGCATAGTGGAAGTACAACATACTAAGTTGCAAAGTACAAGGAGGTGAGAGAGGACTCTACCAAGTTACATTATGCATAGTGGAATTGCACAATACCAAGGCACACAATGCTTATTGAATGGTCGAGTTATAAAATATAAAGGTGCACCGTGCATAGTGGAAATTCACTGTCCAAAGGTCCGCTGTCCATTGTGCATGGTGGAAGTGGATCATACTAGGGTCAAATTCGCAGAATGCATGATGAAAGTGCACATTACTATTGGGCACGGTGCATTGAGAATGATGGAACTACATGATTCTAATGTGCAAGGTGAATAGTGGAAGGACACCATACTAAGGTTCAAAGTACAAGGAGGTGAGAGAGGACTATACAAAGTTACATTAAGCATAGTGGAATTGCACTATACCAAGGCAGACAATGCTAATTGAATGGTCGAGCTACAAAATATAAAGGTACACTAGGCATAGTGGAAATTAACTGTACAATGGTTCGCTGTCCATTGTACATGGTGAAAGTGCATCATACTAGGGTTAAATTTGCATAATGCATGATGAAACCGCACCTTACCATAGGGCATGGTGCATTGTGAATGGTTGAACTACATGATTATAATGTGCCGGTGGCATAGTGGAAGTACAACATACTAAGGTGCAAAGTACAAGGAGGTGAGAGAGGACTCTACCAAGTTACATTATGCATAGTGGAATTGCACAATACCAAGGCACACAATGCTTATTGAATGGTCGAGCTAAAAAATATAAAGGTGCATTGTGCATAGTGCATAGTGGAAATTCATTGTACAAAGGTCCGCTGTCCATTATGCATGGTGGAAGTGAATCATACTTGGGTCAAATTTGCATAATGCATGATGAAAGTGCACCATACCATAAGGCACAGGGCATTGTGAATGGTTAAACTATATGATTATAATGTGCATGTTGCATAGTGGAAGTACACCATACTAAAGTGCAAAGTACAAGGAGGTGAGAGAGGACTCTACCAAGTTACATTATGCATTGTGGAATTGCACTATACCAAGGCACACAATGCTTATTGAATGGTCGAGCTACAAAATATAAAGGTACACTATGCATAGTGGAAATTCACTATACAAAGGTCCGCTGTCCATTATGCATGGTGGCAAGTGCATCATACTAGGGTCAAATTCGCATAATGCATGATGAAAGTGCACATTACTAATGGGCACGGTGCATTGTGAATGGTGGAACTACATGATTCTAATGTGCAAGGTGCATAGGGGAAGGACACCATACTAAGGTGCAAAGTACAAGGAGGTGAGAGAGGGCTTTACCAAGTTACATTATGCATAGTGGAATTGCACAATACCAAGGCATATAATGCTTATTGAATGGTCGAGCTATAAAATATAAAGGTGCATTGTGCATAGTGGAAATTCACTGTACAAAGGTCCGCTGTCCATTATGCATGGTTGAAGTGAATCATACTTGGGTCATATTCGCATAATGCATGATGAAAGTGCACCATACCATAAGGCACGGGGCACTGTGAATGGTTGAACTACATGATTATAATGTGCCAATGACATAGTGGAAGTACAACATACTAAGGTGCAAAGTACAAGGAGGTGAGAGAGGACTCTACCAAGTTACATTATGCATAGTGGAATTGCACAATACCAAGGCACACAATGCTTATTGAATGGTCGAGTTATAAAATATAAAGGTGCACGGTGCATAGTGGAAATTCACTATACAAAGGTCCGTCGTCCATTGTGCATGGTGGCGATGCATCATACTAGGGTCAAATTCGCAAAATGCATGATGAAAGTGCACATTACTAATGGGCACGGTGCATTGTGAATGGTGGAACTACATGATTCTAATGTGCAAGGTGAATAGGGGAAGGACACCATACTAAGGTGCAAAGTACAAGGAGGTGAGAGAGGGCTTTACCAAGTTACATTATGCATAGTGAAATTGCACAATACCAAGGCACACAATGCTTATTGAATGGTCGAGCTATAAAATATAAAGGTGCACTGCGCATAGTGAAAATTCACTGTACAAAGGTCCGCTGTCAAATTGTGCGTGGTGGAATTGGATCATACTAGGGTCATACTCGCATAATGCATGATGAAAGTGCACATTACTATTGGGCATGGTGCATTGTGAATGGTTGAACTACATGATTCAAATGTGCAAGGTGCATAGTTGTAGTACAACATACTAAGGTGCAAAGTACAAGGAGGTGAGAGAGGACTCGACCATGTTACATTATGCATAATGGAATTGCACAATACCAAGGCATATAATGCTTATTGGATGGTCGAGCTATAAAATATAAAGGTGCATTGTGCATAGTGGAAATTCTCGTACAAAGGTCCGCTGTCCATTATGCATGGTGGAAGTGAATCATACTTGGGTCAAATTTGCATAATGCATGATGAAAGTGCACCATACCATAAGGCACGGGGCATTGTGAATGGTTGAACTATATGATTATAATGTGCATGTTGCATAGTGGAAGTACACCAAACTAAACTCCAAAGTACAAGGAGGTGAGAGAGGACTCTACCAAGTTACATTATGCATAGTGGAATTGCACTATACCAAGGCACACAATGCTTATTGAATGGTCGAGCTACAAAATATAAAGGTACACTACGCATAATGGAAATTCACTATACAAAGGTCGGCTGTCCATTATGCATGGTGGCAGTGCATCATACTAGGGTCAAATTCGCATAATGCATGATGAAAGTGCACATTACTAATGGGCACGGTGCATTGTGAATGGTGGAACTACATGATTATAATGTACAAGGTGCATAGTGGAAGGACAACATACTAAGGTGTAAAGTACAAGGAGGTGAGAGAAGACTCTACCAAGTTACATTATGCATGGTGAAATTGTACTATACCAAGGCACACAATACTTATTGAATGATCGAGCTACAAAATATAAAGGTACACTATGCATAGTGGAAATTCAGTGTTCAAAGGTTCGTTGTCCATTGTGCATGGTGGAAGTGCTCATACTAGGGTCAAATTTGCATAATGCATGATGAAACTTCACCTTACTATAGGGCACGGTGCATTGTGAATGGTTCAACTACATGATTATAATGTGCCAATGGCATAGTGGAAGTACAACATACTAAGTTGCAAAGTACAAGGAGGTGAGAGAGGACTCTACCAAGTTACATTATGCATAGTGGAATTGCACAATACCAAGGCACACAATGCTTATTGAATGGTCGAGTTATAAAATATAAAGGTGCACCGTGCATAGTGGAAATTCACTGTCCAAAGGTCCGCTGTCCATTGTGCATGGTGGAAGTGGATCATACTAGGGTCAAATTCGCAGAATGCATGATGAAAGTGCACATTACTATTGGGCACGGTGCATTGAGAATGATGGAACTACATGATTCTAATGTGCAGGGTGAATAGTGGAAGGACACCATACTAAGGTTCAAAGTACAAGGAGGTGAGAGAGGACTATACAAAGTTACATTAAGCATAGTGGAATTGCACTATACCAAGGCAGACAATGCTAATTGAATGGTCGAGCTACAAAATATAAAGGTACACTAGGCATAGTGGAAATTAACTGTACAATGGTTCGCTGTCCATTGTACATGGTGAAAGTGCATCATACTAGGGTTAAATTTGCATAATGCATGATGAAACTGCACCTTACCATAGGGCATGGTGCATTGTGAATGGTTGAACTACATGATTATAATGTGCCGGTGGCATAGTGGAAGTACAACATACTAAGGTGCAAAGTACAAGGAGGTGAGAGAGGACTCTACCAAGTTACATTATGCATAGTGGAATTGCACAATACCAAGGCACACAATGCTTATTGAATGGTCGAGCTAAAAAATATAAAGGTGCATTGTGCATAGTGCATAGTGGAAATTCATTGTACAAAGGTCCGCTGTCCATTATGCATGGTGGAAGTGAATCATACTTGGGTCAAATTTGCATAATGCATGATGAAAGTGCACCATACCATAAGGCACGGGCATTGTGAATGGTTAAACTATATGATTATAATGTGCATGTTGCATAGTGGAAGTACACCATACTAAAGTGCAAAGTACAAGGAGGTGAGAGAGGACTCTACCAAGTTACATTATGCATTGTGGAATTGCACTATACCAAGGCACACAATGCTTATTGAATGGTCGAGCTACAAAATATAAAGGTACACTATGCATAGTGGAAATTCACTATACAAAGGTCCGCTGTCCATTATGCATGGTGGTAGTGCATCATACTAGGGTCAAATTCGCATAATGCATGATGAAAGTGCACATTACTAATGGGCACGGTGCATTGTGAATGGTGGAACTACATGATTCTAATGTGCAAGGTGCATAGGGGAAGGACACCATAGTAAGGTGCAAAGTACAAGGAGGTGAGAGAGGGCTTTACCAAGTTACATTATACATAGTGGAATTGCACAATACCAAGGCATATAATGCTTATTGAATGGTCGAGCTATAAAATATAAAGGTGCATTGTGCATAGTGGAAATTCACTGTACAAAGGTCCGCCGTCCATTATGCATGGTTGAAGTGAATCATACTTGGGTCATATTCGCATAATGCATGATGAAAGTGCACCATACCATAAGGCACGGGGCACTGTGAATGGTTGAACTACATGATTATAATGTGCCAATGACATAGTGGAAGTACAACATACTAAGGTGCAAAGTACAAGGAGGTGAGAGAGGACTCTACCAAGTTACATTATGCATAGTGGAATTGCACAATACCAAGGCACGCAATGCTTATTGAATGGTCGAGTTATAAAATATAAAGGTGCACGGTGCATAGTGGAAATTCACTATACAAAGGTCCGCTGTCCATTGTGCATGGTGGCAGTGCATCATACTAGGGTCAAATTCGCGAAATGCATGATGAAAGTGCACATTACTAATGGGCACGGTGCATTGTGAATGGTGGAACTACATGATTCTAATGTGCAAGGTGAATAGGGGAAGGACACCATACTAAGGTGCAAAGTACAAGGAGGTGAGAGAGGGCTTTAGCAAGTTACATTATGCATAGTGAAATTGCACAATACCAAGGCACACAATGCTTATTGAATGGTCGAGCTATAAAATATAAAGGTGCACTGCCGCATAGTGAAAATTCACTGTACAAAGGTCCGCTGTCAAATTGTGCGTGGTGGAATTGGATCATACTAGGGTCATATTCGCATAATGCATGATGAAAGTGCACATTACTATTGGGCATGGTGCATTGTGAATGGTTTAACTACATGATTCAAATGTGCAAGGTGCATAGTTGTAGTACAACATACTAAGGTGCAAAGTACAAGGAGGTGAGAGAGGACTCGACCATGTTACATTATGCATAGTGGAATTGCACAATACCAAGGCATATAATGCTTATTGGATGGTCGAGCTATAAAATATAAAGGTGCATTGTGCATAGTGGAAATTCTCTCGTACAAAGGTCCGCCGTCCATTATGCATGGTGGAAGTGAATCATACTTGGGTCAAATTTGCATAATGCATGATGAAAGTGCACCATACCATAAGGCACGGGGCATTGTGAATGGTTGAACTATATGATTATAATGTGCATGTTGCATAGTGGAAGTACACCATACTAAACTCCAAAGTACAAGGAGGTGAGAGAGGACTCTACCAAGTTACATTATGCATAGTGGAATTGCACTATACCAAGGCACACAATGCTTATTGAATGGTCGAGCTATAAAATATAAAGGTACACTACGCATAGTGGAAATTAACTATACAAAGGTCGGCTGTCCATTATGCATGGTGGCAGTGCATCATACTAGGGTCAAATTCGCATAATGCATGATGAAAGTGCACATTACTAATGGGCACGGTGCATTGTGAATGGTGGAACTACATGATTATAATGTACAAGGTGCATAGTGGAAGGACAACATACTAAGGTGTAAAGTACAAGGAGGTGAGAGAAGACTCTACCAAGTTACATTATGCATAGTGGAATTGCACTATACCAAGGCACACAATGCTTATTGAATGGTCGAGCTACAAAATATAAAGGTACACTACGCATAGTGGAAATTCACTATACAAAGGTCGGCTGTCCATTATGCATGGTGGCAGTGCATCATACTAGGGTCAAATTCGCATAATGCATGATGAAAGTGCACATTACTAATGGGCACGGTGCATTGTGAATGGTGGAACTACATGATTATAATGTACAAGGTGCATAGTGGAAGGACAACATACTAAGGTGTAAAGTACAAGGAGGTGAGAGAAGACTCTACCAAGTTACATTATACATGGTGAAATTGTACTATACCAAGGCACACAATGCTTATTGAATGATCGAGCTACAAAATATAAAGGTACACTATGCATAGTGGAAATTCACTGTTCAAAGGTTCGTTGTCCATTGTGCATGGTGGAAGTGCTCATACTAGGGTCAAATTTGCATAATGCATGATGAAACTTCACCTTACTATAGGGCACGGTGCATTGTGAATGGTTCAACTACATGATTATAATGTGCCAATGGCATAGTGGAAGTACAACATACTAACTTGCAAAGTACAAGAAGGTGAGAGAGGACTCTACCAAGTTACATTATGCATAGTGGAATTGCACAATACCAAGGCACACAATGCTTATTGAATGGTCGAGCTACAAAATATAAAGGTACACTACGCATAGTGGAAATTCACTATACAAAGGTCGGCTGTCCATTATGCATGGTGGCAGTGCATCATACTAGGGTCAAATTCGCATAATGCATGATGAAAGTGCACATTACTAATGGGCACGGTGCATTGTGAATGGTGGAACTACATGATTATAATGTACAAGGTGCATAGTGGAAGGACAACATACTAAGGTGTAAAGTACAAGGAGGTGAGAGAAGACTCTACCAAGTTACATTATGCATGGTGAAATTGTACTATACCAAGGCACACAATGCTTATTGAATGATCGAGCTACAAAATATAAAGGTACACTATGCATAGTGGAAATTCACTGTTCAAAGGTTCGTTGTCCATTGTGCATGGTGGAAGTGCTCATACTAGGGTCAAATTTGCATAATGCATGATGAAACTTCACCTTACTATAGGGCACGGTGCATTGTGAATGGTTCAACTACTTGATTATAATGTGCCAATGGCATAGTGGAAGTACAACATACTAAGTTGCAAAGTACAAGAAGGTGAGAGAGGACTCTACCAAGTTACATTATGCATAGTGGAATTGCACAATACCAAGGCACACAATGCTTATTGAATGGTCGAGTTATAAAATATAAAGGTGCACCGTGCATAGTGGAAATTCACCGTCCAAAGGTCCGCTGTCCATTGTGCATGGTGGAAGTGGATCATACTAGGGTCAAATTCGCAGAATGCATGATGAAAGTGCACATTACTATTGGTCACGGTGCATTGAGAATGATGGAACTACATGATTCTAATGTGCAAGGTGAATAGTGGAAGGACACCATACTAAGGTTCAAAGTACAAGGAGGTGAGAGAGGACTATACAAAGTTACATTAAGCATAGTGGAATTGCACTATACCAAGGCAGACAATGCTAATTGAATGGTCGAGCTACAAAATATAAAGGTACACTAGGCATAGTGGAAATTAAGCGTACAATGGTTCGCTGTCCATTGTACATGGTGAAAGTGCATCATACTAGGGTTAAATTTGCATAATGCATGATGAAACTGCACCTTACCATAGGGCATGGTGCATTGTGAATGGTTGAACTACATGATTATAATGTGCCGGTGGCATAGTGGAAGTACAACATACTAAGGTGCAAAGTACAAGGAGGTGAGAGAGGACTCTACCAAGTTACATTATTCATAGTGGAATTGCACAATACCAAGGCACACAATGCTTATTGAATGGTCGAGCTAAAAAATATAAAGGTGCATTGTGCATAGTGCATAGTGGAAATTCATTGTACAAAGGTCCGCTGTCCATTATGCATGGTGGAAGTGAATCATACTTGGGTCAAATTTGCATAATGCATGATGAAAGTGCACCATACCATAAGGCACGGGCATTGTGAATGGTTAAACTATATGATTATAATGTGCATGTTGCATAGTGGAAGTACACCATACTAAAGTGCAAAGCACAAGGAGGTGAGAGAGGACTCTACCAAGTTACATTATGCATTGTGGAATTGCACTATACCAAGGCACACAATGCTTATTGAATGGTCGAGCTACAAAATATAAAGGTACACTATGCATAGTGGAAATTCACTATACAAAGGTCCGCTGTCCATTATGCATGGTGGCGAGTGCATCATACTAGGGTCAAATTCGCATAATGCATGATGAAAGTGCACATTACTAATGGGCACGGTGCATTGTGAATGGTGGAACTACATGATTCTAATGTGCAAGGTGCATAGGGGAAGGACACCATACTAAGGTGCAAAGTACAAGGAGGTGAGAGAGGACTCTACCAAGTTACATTATGCATAGTGGAATTGCACAATACCAAGGCACACAATGCTTATTGAATGGTCGAGTTATAAAATATAAAGGTGCACGGTGCATAGTGGAAATTCACTATACAAAGGTCCGCTGTCCATTGTGCATGGTGGCAGTGCATCATACTAGGGTCAAATTCGCGAAATGCATGATGAAAGTGCACATTACTAATGGGCACGGTGCATTGTGAATGGTGGAACTACATGATTCTAATGTGCAAGGTGAATAGGGGAAGGACACCATACTAAGGTGCAAAGTACAAGGAGGTGAGAGAGGGCTTTACCAAGTTACATTATGCATAGTGAAATTGCACAATACCAAGGCACACAATGCTTATTGAATGGTCGAGCTATAAAATATAAAGGTGCACTGCGCATAGTGAAAATTCACTGTACAAAGGTCCGCTGTCAAATTGTGCGTGGTGGAATTGGATCATACTAGGGTCATATTCGCATAATGCATGATGAAAGTGCACATTACTATTGGGCATGGTGCATTGTGAATGGTTTAACTACATGATTCAAATGTGCAAGGTGCATAGTTGTAGTACAACATACTAAGGTGCAAAGTACAAGGAGGTGAGAGAGGACTCGACCATGTTACATTATGCATAGTGGAATTGCACAATACCAAGGCATATAATGCTTATTGGATGGTCGAGCTATAAAATATAAAGGTGCATTGTGCATAGTGGAAATTCTCTCGTACAAAGGTCCGCTGTCCATTATGCATGGTGGAAGTGAATCATACTTGGGTCAAATTTGCATAATGCATGATGAAAGTGCACCATACCATAAGGCACGGGGCATTGTGAATGGTTGAACTATATGATTATAATGTGCATGTTGCATAGTGGAAGTACACCATACTAAACTCCAAAGTACAAGGAGGTGAGAGAGGACTCTACCAAGTTACATTATGCATAGTGGAATTGCACTATACCAAGGCACACAATGCTTATTGAATGGTCGAGCTATAAAATATAAAGGTACACTACGCATAGTGGAAATTAACTATACAAAGGTCGGCTGTCCATTATGCATGGTGGCAGTGCATCATACTAGGGTCAAATTCGCATAATGCATGATGAAAGTGCACATTACTAATGGGCACGGTGCATTGTGAATGGTGGAACTACATGATTATAATGTACAAGGTGCATAGTGGAAGGACAACATACTAAGGTGTAAAGTACAAGGAGGTGAGAGAAGACTCTACCAAGTTACATTATGCATAGTGGAATTGCACTATACCAAGGCACACAATGCTTATTGAATGGTCGAGCTACAAAATATAAAGGTACACTACGCATAGTGGAAATTCACTATACAAAGGTCGGCTGTCCATTATGCATGGTGGCAAGTGCATCATACTAGGGTCAAATTCGCATAATGCATGATGAAAGTGCACATTACTAATGGGCACGGTGCATTGTGAATGGTGGAACTACATGATTATAATGTACAAGGTGCATAGTGGAAGGACAACATACTAAGGTGTAAAGTACAAGGAGGTGAGAGAAGACTCTACCAAGTTACATTATACATGGTGAAATTGTACTATACCAAGGCACACAATGCTTATTGAATGATCGAGCTACAAAATATAAAGGTACACTATGCATAGTGGAAATTCACTGTTCAAAGGTTCGTTGTCCATTGTGCATGGTGGAAGTGCTCATACTAGGGTCAAATTTGCATAATGCATGATGAAACTTCACCTTACTATAGGGCACGGTGCATTGTGAATGGTTCAACTACATGATTATAATGTGCCAATGGCATAGTGGAAGTACAACATACTAACTTGCAAAGTACAAGAAGGTGAGAGAGGACTCTACCAAGTTACATTATGCATAGTGGAATTGCACAATACCAAGGCACACAATGCTTATTGAATGGTCGAGCTACAAAATATAAAGGTACACTACGCATAGTGGAAATTCACTATACAAAGGTCGGCTGTCCATTATGCATGGTGGCGGTGCATCATACTAGGGTCAAATTCGCATAATGCATGATGAAAGTGCACATTACTAATGGGCACGGTGCATTGTGAATGGTGGAACTACATGATTATAATGTACAAGGTGCATAGTGGAAGGACAACATACTAAGGTGTAAAGTACAAGGAGGTGAGAGAAGACTCTACCAAGTTACATTATGCATGGTGAAATTGTACTATACCAAGGCACACAATGCTTATTGAATGATCGAGCTACAAAATATAAAGGTACACTATGCATAGTGGAAATTCACCGTTCAAAGGTTCGTTGTCCATTGTGCATGGTGGAAGTGCTCATACTAGGGTCAAATTTGCATAATGCATGATGAAACTTCACCTTACTATAGGGCACGGTGCATTGTGAATGGTTCAACTACTTGATTATAATGTGCCAATGGCATAGTGGAAGTACAACATACTAAGTTGCAAAGTACAAGAAGGTGAGAGAGGACTCTACCAAGTTACATTATGCATAGTGGAATTGCACAATACCAAGGCACACAATGCTTATTGAATGGTCGAGTTATAAAATATAAAGGTGCACCGTGCATAGTGGAAATTCACTGTCCAAAGGTCCGCTGTCCATTGTGCATGGTGGAAGTGGATCATACTAGGGTCAAATTCGCAGAATGCATGATGAAAGTGCACATTACTATTGGTCACGGTGCATTGAGAATGATGGAACTACATGATTCTAATGTGCAAGGTGAATAGTGGAAGGACACCATACTAAGGTTCAAAGTACAAGGAGGTGAGAGAGGACTATACAAAGTTACATTAAGCATAGTGGAATTGCACTATACCAAGGCGGACAATGCTAATTGAATGGTCGAGCTACAAAATATAAAGGTACACTAGGCATAGTGGAAATTAACTGTACAATGGTTCGCTGTCCATTGTACATGGTGAAAGTGCATCATACTAGGGTTAAATTTGCATAATGCATGATGAAACTGCACCTTACCATAGGGCATGGTGCATTGTGAATGGTTGAACTACATGATTATAATGTGCCGGTGGCATAGTGGAAGTACAACATACTAAGGTGCAAAGTACAAGGAGGTGAGAGAGGACTCTACCAAGTTACATTATGCATAGTGGAATTGCACAATACCAAGGCACACAATGCTTATTGAATGGTCGAGCTAAAAAATATAAAGGTGCATTGTGCATAGTGCATAGTGGAAATTCATTGTACAAAGGTCCGCTGTCCATTATGCATGGTGGAAGTGAATCATACTTGGGTCAAATTTGCATAATGCATGATGAAAGTGCACCATACCATAAGGCACAGGGCATTGTGAATGGTTAAACTATATGATTATAATGTGCATGTTGCATAGTGGAAGTACACCATACTAAAGTGCAAAGTACAAGGAGGTGAGAGAGGACTCTACCAAGTTACATTATGCATTGTGGAATTGCACTATACCAAGGCACACAATGCTTATTGAATGGTCGAGCTACAAAATATAAAGGTACACTATGCATAGTGGAAATTCACTATACAAAGGTCCGCTGTCCATTATGCATGGTGGCAGTGCATCATACTAGGGTCAAATTCGCATAATGCATGATGAAAGTGCACATTACTAATGGGCACGGTGCATTGTGAATGGTGGAACTACATGATTCTAATGTGCAAGGTGCATAGGGGAAGGACACCATACTAAGGTGCAAAGTACAAGGAGGTGAGAGAGGACTCTACCAAGTTACATTATGCATAGTGGAATTGCACAATACCAAGGCACACAATGCTTATTGAATGGTCGAGCTATAAAATATAAAGGTGCACTGTGCATAGTGGAAATTCACTATACAAAGGTCCGCTGTCCATTGTGCATGGTGGAAGTGCATCATACTAGGGTCAAATTCGCAAAATGCATGATGAAAGTGCACATTACTAATGGGCACGGTGCATTGTGAATGGTGGAACTACATGATTCTAATGTGCAAGGTACATATTGGAAGTACACCATACTAAGGTGCAAAGTACAAGGAGGTGAGAGAGGGCTCTACCAAGTTACATTATGCATAGTGCAATTGCACTATACCAAGGCACACAATGTTTATTGAATGGTCGAGCTATAAAATATAAAGGTGCACGGTGCATAGTGGAAAATTCACGTGTACAAAGGTCCGTCGTCCAATTGTGCATGGTGGAATTGGATCATACTAGGGTCAAATTCGCATAATGCATGATGAAAGTGCACATTACTATTGGGCACGGTGCATTGTGAATGGTTTAACTACATGATTCAAATGTGCAAGGTGCATAGTGGAAGTACACCATACTAAGGTGCAAAGTACAAGGAGGTGAGAGAGGACTCTACCAAGTTACATTATGCATAGTGGAATTGCACAATACCAAGGCACACAATGCTTATTGAATGGTCGAGCTATAAAATATAAAGGTGCATTGTGCATAGTGGAAATTCTCTCGTACAAAGGTCCGCCGTCCATTATGCATGGTGGAAGTGAATCATACTAGGGTCAAATTTGCATAATGCATGATGAAAGTGCACCATTACCATAGGGCACGGTGCATTGTGAATGGTTGAACTACATCATTATAATTTGCAAGGTGCATAGTGGAAGTACACCATACTAAAGTGCAAAGTACAAGGAGGTGAGAGAGGACTCTACCAAGTTACATTATGCATAGTGGAATTGCACTATACTAAGGCACACAATGCTTATTGAATGGTCGAGCTATAAAATATAAAGGTGCACTTGTGCATAGTGGAAATTCACTATACAAAGGTCGGCTGTCCATTATGCATGGTGGAAGTGCATCATACTAGGGTCAAATTTGCATAATGCATGATGAAAGTGCACATTACCATAGGGCACGGTGCATTGTGAATGGTTGAACTACATGATTATAATGTGCAAGGTGCATAGTGGAAGTACACCATACTAAGGTGCAAAGTACAAGGAGGTGCGAGAGGACTCTACCAAGTTACATTATGCATAGTGGAATTGCACTATACCAAGGCACACAATGCTTATTGAATGGTCGAGCTATAAAATATAAAGGTACACTAGGCATAGTGGAAATTAACTATACAAAGGTCGGCTGTCCATTGTGCATGGTGGAAGTGCATCATACTAGGGTCAAATTTGCATAATGCATGATGAAAGTGCACATTACTATAGGGCACGGTGCATTGTGAATGGTGGAACTACATGATTATAATGTACAAGGTGCATAGTGGAAGTACACCATACTAAGGTGCAAAGTACAAGGAGGTGAGAGAGGACTCTCCCAAGTTACATTATGCATAGTGGAATTGCACTATACCAAGGAATATAATGCTTATTGAATTATCGAGCTACAAAATATAAAGGTGCACTATGCATAGTGAAAATTCATTGTACAAAGGTCCGTTGTCCATTGTGCATTGTGAAAGTGCATCATGCTAGGGTCAATTTTGAATAATGAATGATGAAACGGCACCTTACCATAGGGCACGGTGCATTGTGAATGGTTGAACTACAAGATTATAATGTGCAAGGTGCATAGTGGAAGTACACCATACTAAGGTGCAAAGTACAAGGAGGTGAGAGAGGACTCTACCAAGTTACATTATGCATAGAGGAATTGCACTATACCAAGGCACACAATGCTTATTGAATGGTCGAGCTATAAAATATAAAGGTGCAGTGTGCATAGTGGAAATTCACTGTACAAAGGTCTGATGTCCATTGTGCATGGTGGAAGTGGATCATACTAGGGTCAAACTCACATAATGCATGATGAAAGTGCACATTACTATTGGGCACGGTGCATTGTGAATGGTGGAACTACATGATTCTAATGTGCAAGGTGAATAGTGGAAGTACACCATACTAAGGTGCAAAGTACAAGGAGGTGAGAGAGGACTCTACCAAGTTACATTATGCATAGTGGAATTGCACTATACCAAGGCACCCAATGCTTATTGAATGGTCGGGCTACAAAATATAAAGGTACACTAGGCATAGTGGAAATTCACCGTACAATGGTTCGCTGTCCATTGTGCAGGGTGGAAGTGCATCATACTAGGGTCAATTTTGAATAATGCATGATGAAACAGCACCTTACCATAGGGCACGGTGCATTGTGAATGGTTGAACTACAAGATTATAATGTGCAAGGTGCATAGTGGAAGTACACCATACTAAGGTGCAAAGTACAAGGAGGTGAGAGAGGACTCTACCAAGTTACATTATGCATAGTGGAATTGCACTATACCAAGGCACTCAATGCTTATTGAATGGTCGAGCTATAAAATATAAAGGTGCATTGTGCATAGTGGAAATTCATTGTACAAAGGTCCGCTGTCCATTGTGCATGGTGGAAGTGCATCATACTAGGGTCAAATTTGCATAATGCATGATGAAAGTGCACCATACCATAGGGCACGGTGCATTGTGAATGGTTGAACTACATGATTATAATGTGCAAGGTACATAGTGGAAGTACACCATACTAAGGTGCAAAGTACAAGGAGGTGAGAGAGGACTCTACCAAGTTACATTATGCATAGTGGAATTGCACTATACCAAGGCACACAATGCTTATTGAATGGTCGAGCTACAAAATATAAAGGTACACTATGCATAGTTGAAATTCACTATACAAAGGTCGGCTGTCCATAGTGCATTGTGGAAGTGCATCATACTAGGGTCAAATTTGCATAATGCATGATGAAAGTGCACATTACCATAGGGCACGGTGCATTGTGAATGGTTGAACTACATGATTCTAATGTGCAAGGTGCATAGTGGAAGTACACCATACTAAGGTGCAAAGTACAAGGAGGTGAGAGAGGACTCTACCAAGTTACATTATGCATAGTGGAATTGCACTATACCAAGGCACACAATGCTTATTGAATGGTCGAGCTATAAAATATAAAGGTGCATTGTGCATAGTGGAAATTCACTGTACAAAGGTCCGCTGTCCATTATGCATGGTGGAAGTGAATCATACTTGGGTCAAATTTGCATAATGCATGATGAAAGTGCACCTACCATAAGGCACGGTGCATTGTGAATGGTTGAACTACATGATTATAATGTGCAAGGTGACATAGTGGAAGTACAACATACTAAGGTGCAATGTACAAGGACGTGAGAGAGGACTCTACCAAGTTACATTATGCATAGTGGAATTGCACTATACCAAGGCACACAATGCTTATTGAATGGTCGAGCTATAAAATATAAAGGTGCACTAGTGCATAGTGGAAATTCATTATACAAAGGTCCGTTGTCCATTGTGCATGGTGGAAGTGCATCATACTAGGGTCAAATTTGCATAATGCATGATGAAAGTGCACATTACCATAGGGCACGGTGCATTGTGAATGGTTGAACTACATGATTATAATGTGCAAGGTGCATAGTGGAAGTACACCATACTAAGGTGCAAAGTACAAGGAGGTGAGAGAGGACTCTACCAAGTTACATTATGCATAGTGGAATTGCACTATACCAAGGCACACAATGCTTATTGAATGGTCGAGCTATAAAATATAAAGGTGCACTGTGCATAGTGGAAATTCACCGTACAAAGGTCCGATGTCCATTGTGCATGGTGGAAGTGGATCATACTAGGGTCAAATTCGCATAATGCATGATGAAAGTGCACATTACCATAGGGCACGGTGCATTGTGAATGGTTGAACTACATGATTCTAATGTGCAAGGTGCATAGTGGAAGTACACCATACTAAGGTGCAAAGTACAAGGAGGTGAGAGAGGACTCTACCAAGTTACATTATGCATAGTGGAATTGCACTATACCAAGGCACACAATGCTTATTGAATGGTCGAGCTATAAAATATAAAGGTGCATTGTGCATAGTGGAAATTCACTGTACAAAGGTCGGCTGTCCATAGTGCATGGTGGATGTGCATCATACTAGGGTCAAATTTTTCATAATGCATGATGAAAGTGCACCATACCATAGGGCACGGTGCATTGTGAATGGTGGAACTACATGATTCTAATGTGCAAGGTGAATAGTGGAAGTACACCATACTAAGGTGCAAAGTACAAGGAGGTGAGAGAGGACTCTACCAAGTTACATTATGCATAGTGGAATTGAACTATACCGAGGCACACAATGCTTATTGAATGGTCGAGCTATAAAATATAAAGGTGCACTTGTGCATAGTGGAAATTCACTATACAAAGGTCGGCTGTCCATAGTGCATGGTGGAAGTGCATCATACTAGGGTCAAATTTGCATAATGCATGATGAAAGTGCACATTACCATAGGGCACGGTGCATTGTGAATGGTTGAACTACATGATTATAATGTGCAAGGTACATAGTGGAAGTACACCATACTAAGGTGCAAAGTACAAGGAGGTGAGAGAGGACTCTACCAAGTTACATTATGCATAGTGGAATTGCACTATACCAAGGCACACAATGCTTATTGAATTGTCGAGCTACAAAATATAAAGGTGCACTATGCATAGTGAAAATTCATTGTACAAAGGTCCGTTGTCCATTGTGCATTGTGAAAGTGCATCATGCTAGGGTCAATTTTGAATAATGAATGATGAAACGGCACCTTACCATAGGGCACGGTGCATTGTGAATGGTTGAACTACAAGATTATAATGTGCAAGGTGCATAGTGGAAGTACACCATACTAAGGTGCAAAGTACAAGGAGGTGAGAGAGGACTCTACCAAGTTACATTATGCATAGAGGAATTGCACTATACCATGGCACACAATGCTTATTGAATGGTCGAGCTATAAAATATAAAGGTGCAGTGTGCATAGTGGAAATTCACTGTACAAATGTCTGATGTCCATTGTGCATGGTGGAAGTGGATCATACTAGGGTCAAACTCACATAATGCATGATGAAAGTGCACATTACTATTTGGGCACGGTGCATTGTGAATGGTGGAACTACATGATTCTAATGTGCAAGGTGAATAGTGGAAGTACACCATACTAAGGTGCAAAGTACAAGCAGGTGAGAGAGGACTCTACCAAGTTACATTATGCATAGTGGAATTGCAGTATACCGAGGCACCCAATGCTTATTGAATGGTCGAGCTACAAAATATAAAGGTACACAGTGCATAGTGGAAATTCACTGTACAATGGTTGGCTGTCCATTGTGCAGGGTGGAAGTGCATCATACTAGGGTCAATTTTGAATAATGCATGATGAAACAGCACCTTACCATAGGGCACGGTGCATTGTGAATGGTTGAACTACAAGATTATAATGTGCAAGGTGCATAGTGGAAGTACACCATACTAAGGTGCAAAGTACAAGGAGGTGAGAGAGGACTCTACCAAGTTACATTATGCATAGAGGAATTGCACTATACCAAGGCACACAATGCTTATTGAATGGTCGAGCTATAAAATATAAAGGTGCATTGTGCATAGTGGAAATTCACTGTACAAAGGTCCGATGTCCATTGTGCATGGTGGAAGTGCATCATACTAGGGTCAAAGTTGCATAATGCATGATGAAACTGCACATTACCATAGGGCACGGTGCATTGTGAATGGTTGAACTACATGATTATAATGTGCAAGGTACATAGTGGAAGTACACCATACTAAGGTGCAAAGTACAAGGAGGTGAGAGAGGACTCTACCAAGTTACATTATGCATAGTGGAATTGAACTATACCAAGGCACACAATGCTTATTGAATGGTCGAGCTATAAAATATAAAGGTGCACTGTGCATAGTGGAAATTCACTGTACAAAGGTCGGCTATCCATAGTGCATTGTGGAAGTGCATCATACTAGGGTCAAATTTGCATAATGCATGATGAAACTGCACATTACCATAGGGCACGGGGCATTGTGAATGGTTGAACTACATGATTATAATGTGCAAGGTGCATAGTGGAAGTACACCATACTAAGGTGCAAAGTACAAGGAGGTGAGAGAGGACTCTACCAAGTTACATTATGCATAGTGGAATTGCACTATACCAAGGCACACAATGCTTATTGAATGGTCGAGCTATAAAATATAAAGGTGCACTATGCATAGTGGAAATTCATTGTACAAAGGTCCGGCTGTCCATTGTGCATGGTGGAAGTGCATCATACTAGGGTCAAATTTGCATAATGCATGATGAAAGTGCACATTACCATAGGGCACGGTGCATTGTGAATGGTTGAACTACAAGATTATAATGTGCAAGGTGCATAGTGGAAGTACACCATACTAAGGTGCAAAGTACAAGGAGGTGAGAGAGGACTCTACCAAGTTACATTATGCATAGTGGAATTGCACTATACCAAGGCACACAATGCTTATTGAATGGTCGAGCTATAAAATATAAAGGTGCACTTGCGCATAGTGGAAATTCATTGTACAAAGGTCCGATGTCCATTGTGCATGGTGGAAGTGGATCATACTAGGGTCAAATTTGCATAATGCATGATGAAAGTGCACATTACTATTGGGCACGGTGCATTGTGAATGGTGGAACTACATGATTATAATGTGCAAGGTGCATAGTGGAAGTACACCATACTAAGGTGCAAAGTACAAGGAGGTGAGAGAGGACTCTACCAAGTTACATTATGCATAGTGGAATTGCACTATACCAAGGCACACAATGCTTATTGAATGATCGAGCTACAAAATATAAAGGTACACTAGGCATAGTGGAAATTCAACGTACAATGGTTCGGCTGTCCATTGTACATGGTGGAAGTGCATCATACTAGTGTCAAATTTGCATAATGCATGATGAAACGCACCTTACCATAGGGCACGGTGCATTGTGAATGGTTGAACTACATGATTATAATGTGCAAGGTGCATAGTGGAAGTACACCATACTAAGGTGCAAAGTACAAGGAGGTGAGAGAGGACTCTACCAAGTTACATTATGCATAGTGGAATTGCACTATACCAAGGCACAAAATGCTTATTGAATGGTCGAGCTATAAAATATAAAGGTGCATTGTGCATAGTGAAAATTCACCTGTACAAAGGTCCGCTGTCAATTGTGCATGGTGGAATTGGATCATACTAGGGTCAAATTCGCATAATGCATGATGAAAGTGCACATTACTATTGGGCATGGTGCATTGTGAATGGTGGGACTACATGATTAAAATGTGCAAGGTGCATAGTGGAAGTACACCATACAAAGGTGCAAAGTACAAGGAGGTGAGAGAGGACTCTACCAAGTTACATTATGCATGGTGAAATTGTACTATACCAAGGCACACAATGCTTATTGAATGATCGAGCTACAAAATATAAAGGTACACTAGGAAGAGTTGAAATTAACTGTACAATGGTTCGGCTATCCATTGTACATGGTGAAAGTGCATCATACTAGGGTTAAATTTGCATAATGCATGATGAAACTGCACCTTACCATAGGGCACGGTGCATTGTGAATGGTTGAACTATATGATTATAATGTGCAAGGTGCATAGTGGAAGTCCACCATACAAAGGTGCAAAGTACAAGGAGGTGAGAGAGGACTCTACCAAGTTACATTATGCATGGTGAAATTGTACTATACCAAGGCACACAATGCTTATTGAATGATCGAGCTACAAAATATAAAGGTACACTAGGCATAGTAGAAATTAAATGTACAAAGGTTCGCTGTCCATTGTACATGGTAAAAGTGCATCATACTAGGGTTAAATTTGCATAATGCATGATGAAACTGCATCTTACCATAGGGCTCGGTACATTGTGAATGGTTGAACTACATGATTATAATGTGCCAGTGGCATAGGGGAAGGACACCATACTAAGGTGCAAAGTATAAGAAGGTGAGAGAGGACTCTACCAAGTTACATTATGCATAGTGGAAGTACACCATACTAAAGTGCACAGTACAAGGAGGTGAGAGAGGACTCTACCAAGTTACATTATGCATAGTGGAAGTACATCATTCTAAAGTGCAAAGTACAAGGAGGTGAGAGAGGACTCTACCATGTTACATTATGCATAGTGGATTGCACTATACCAAGACACACAATGATTATTGAAAGGTCGAGCTGCAAAATATAAAGGTGGACGGTGCATAGTGGAAATTCACTATACAAAGGTCCGCTGTCCATTGTGCATGGTGGTAGTGCATCATACTAGGGTCAAATTCGCAGAATGCATGATGAAAGTGCACATTACTATTGGGCACGGTGCATTGTGAATGATGGAACTACATGATTCTAATGTGCAAGGTGCATAGTGGAAGGACACCATACTAAGGTGCAAAGTACAAGGAGGTGAGAGAGGACTCTACCAAGTTACATTATGCATAGTGGAATTGCACTATACCAAGGCACACAATGCTATTTGAATGGTCGAGCTACAAAATATAAAGGTACACTAGGAATAGTGGAAATTAACTGTACAAAGGTTCGTTGTCCATTGTACATGGTAAAAGTGCATCATACTAGGGATAAATTTGCATAATGCATGATGAAACTGCATCTTACCGTAGGGCACGGTACATTGTGACTGGTTGAACTACATGATTATAATGTGCCAGTGGCATAGTGGAAGTACACCATACTAAAGTGCAAAGTACAAGGAGGTGAGAGAGGACTCTACCAAGTTACATTATGCATAGTGGAAGTACTCCATACTAAAGTGCAAAGTACAAGGAGGTGAGAGTGGACTCTACCAAGTTACATTATGCATAGTGGAAGTACACCATTCTAAAGTGCAAAGTACAAGGAGGTGAGATAGGACTCTACCATGTTACATTATGCATAGTGGATTGCACTATACCAAGACACACAATGCTTATTGAAAGGTCGAGCTGCAAAATATAAAGGTGGACGGTGCATAGTGGAAATTCACTATGCAAAGGTCCGCTGTCTATTATGCATGGTGGCAGTGCATCATTCTTGGGTCAAATTCGCATGATGCATGATGAAAGTGCACATTACAATGGGCACGGTGCATTGTGAATGGTGGAACTACATAATTATAATGTACAAGGTGCATAGTGGAAGGACAACATACTAAGGTGTAAAGTACAAGGAGGTGAGAGAGGACTCTACCAAGTTACATTATGCATAGTGGAATTGCACTATACCAAGGCACAAAATGCTTATTGAATGGTCGAGCTACAAAATATAAAGGTGCACTGCGCATAGTGAAAATTCACTGTACAAAGGTCCGGTGTCAAATTGTGCATGGTGGAATTGGATCATACTAGGGTCAAATTCGCATAATGCATGATGAAAGTGCACCATACCATAAGGCACAAGGCATTGTGAATGGTTGAACTATATGATTATAATGTGCATGTTGCATAGTGGAAGTACACCATACTAAAGTGCAAAGTACAAGGAGGTGAGAGAGGACTCTACCATGTTACATTATGCATAGTGGATTGCACTATACCAAGGCACACAATGCTTATTGAATGGTCGAGCTGCAAAATATAAAGGTGGACAGTGCATAGAGGAAATTCACTATACAATGGTCCGCTGTCCATTGTGCATGGTGACAGTGCATCATACTAGGGTCAAATTCGCAGAATGCATGATGAAAGTGCACATTACTATTGGGCACGGTGCATTGTGAATGATGGAACTACATGATTCTAATGTGCAAGGTGCATAGTGGAAGGACACCATACTAAGGTGCAAAGTACAAGGAGGTGGGAGAGGACTTTACCAAGTTACATTATGCATAGTGGAATTGCACTATACCAAGGCACACAATGCTTATTGAATGGTCGAGCTACAAAATATAAAGGTACACAAGGCATAGTGGAAATTAACTGTACAAAGGTTCGCTGTCCATTGTGCATGGTTAAAGTGTATCATACTAGGGTCAAATTCGCATAATGGATGATGAAAGTGCACCATACCATAGGGCACAGTGCATTGTGAATGGTGGAACTTCATGATTCGAATGTGCAAGGTGCATAGTGGAAGTACACAATACTAATGTGCAAAGTACAAGGAGGTGAGAGAGCACTATACCAAGTTACATTATGCATAGTGGAATTGCACTAGGCCAAGGCACACAATGCTTGTTGCATGGTCGAACTACAAAATATAAAGGTGCACTGTGCATAGTGGAAATTCACTAGACACAGGACCACTGTCTACTGTACATGGTGGAAATGCATCATACTAGTGTCAAATTCGCAAAATGTATGATGAAAGTGCACCTTACCATAGGGCACAATGCATTGTGAATGGTTGAACTACATGATTCTAATGTGCATGGTGCCTAGTGGAAGTACATCATACTAAGGTGCAAAGTACAGGGAGGTGAGAGAGCACTATACCAAGTTGCATTATGCATAGTGGAAATGCACTATACCAAGGCACACAATGCTTATTGCGTTGTTGACCTACAAAATATAAAGGTACACTATGCATAGTGGAAATTCACTATACCAAGGTTCGCTGTCTATTGTACATGGTGGAAGTACATCATACTAGGGTCAAATTCGCATAATGCATGATGAAACTGCACCTTACCATAGGGCACGGTGCATTGTGAATGGTTGAACTACATGATTCTAATGTGCAAGGTAAATATTGGAAGTACACCATACTAAGGTGCAAAGTACAAGGAGGTGAGAGAGCACTATACTAAGTTACATTATGCATAGTGGAATTGCACTAGACCAAGGCAAAGAATGCTTGTTGCATGGTCGACCTACAAAATATAAAGGTACATTGTGCATAGTGGAAATTCACTAAACAAAGCTCCACTATCCATTATGCATGGTGGAAGTGCATCATACCAGGGTCAAATTCGCATAATGCATGATGAAATTGCACCTTACCATAGGGCATGGTGCATTGTGAATGGTTGAACTACATGATTCTAATGTGCAAGGTGCATAGTGGAAGTACACCATACTAAGGTGCCAAGTACAAGGAGGTGAGACGGCACAATACCAAGTTACATTATGCATAGTAAAATTACACTAGACCAAGCCACACAATGCTTGTTGCATGGTCGAACTATACACTGTGTATAGTGGAAATACACTATACACAAGTCCACTATCTATTGTACATGGTGGAAGTGCATAATACTAGGGTCAAATTTGCATAATGTGGTACGGTGCATTATGAATGGTGGAACTACATGATTCTAATGTGAAGGTGCATTATGGAAGTACACCATACTAAGGTGCAAGGTACAAGGACGTGAGAGAGTACTATACCAAGTTACATTATGCATAGTGGAATTGCACTATACCAAGACACACAATGCTTATTGCATGGTCGACCTAGAAAATGTAAAGGTGCATTGTGTATAGTGGAAATTCACTATACACATATCCACTGTCTATTGTACATGGTGAAAGTGCATCACACTAGGGTCAAATTCGCATAATGCATGATTAAAATACACCTTACCATAGGGCACGCTACATTGTGAATGGTTGAACTACATGATTCTAATGTGAAAGGTGCATAGTGAAAGTACACCATACTAAGGTGCAAAGTACAAGGAGGTGAGAGAGCACTATACCAATTTACATTTTGCATAGTTGAATTACACTAGATCAAGGCACATAATGCTTATTGCATGGTCAAACTAAAAAATATGAAGGGGCACTTTGCATAGTGGAAGTTCACTATACACAGGTCCACGGTCTATCATACATGGTTGAAGTGCATCATACCAGGGTCAAATTTTCATAATGCATGATGAATGTGCACCATACCATAGGCACGGTGCGTTGTGGATGGTGGAGCTACATGATTCTAATGTGTAAGGTGCATAGTGGAAGTACACCATACTAAGGTGCAAAGTACAGGGAGGTGAGAGAGCACTATACCAAGTTACATTATGTATAGTGAAATTGCACTAGACCAAGGCACATAATGCTTATTACATGGTCGAACTACAAAATATAAAGGTGTACTGTGCATAGTGGAAATTCACTATACAAAGGTCCAATGCCCATTATGCATGGTGGAAATGCATCCTAGCAGGGTCAAATTCGCATAATGGATGATGAAAGTGCACCATACCATAGGGCACAGTGCATTGTGAATGGTGGAACTTCATGATTCGAATGTGCAAGGTGCATAGTGGAAGTACACCATACTAAGGTGCAAAGTACAAGGAGGTGAGAGAGCACTATACCAAGTTACATTATGCATAGTGAAATTGCACTAGGCCAAGGCACACAATGCTTGTTGCATGGTCGAACTACAAAATATAAAGGTGCACTGTGCATAGTGGAAATTCACTAGACACAGGACCACTGTCTACTGTACATGGTGGAAGTGCATCATACTAGTGTCAAATTCGCAAAATGTATGATGAAAGTGCACCTTACCATAGGGCACAATGCATTGTGAATGGTTGAACTACATGATTCTAATGTGCAAGGTGCCTAGTAGAAGTACATCATACTAAGGTGCAAAGTAGAGGGAGGTGAGAGAGCACTATACCAAGTTGCATTATACATTGTGGAAATGCACTATACCAAGGCACACAATGCTTATTGCGTTGTTGACCTACAAAATATAATGGTACACTATGCATAGAGGAAATTCACTATACAAAGGTTCGCGGTCTATTATACATGGTGGAAGTGCATCATACTAGGGTCAAATTCGCATAATGCATGATGAAACTGCACCTAACCATAGGGTATGGTGCATTGTGAATTGTTGAACTACATGATTCTAATGTGCAAGGTGCATTGTGGAAGTACACCATACTAAGGTGCAAAGTACAAGGAGGTGAGAGAGGACTCTACCAAGTTACATTATGCATAGTGTAATTGCACTAGACCAAGGCACACAATGCTTGTTGCATGATCGAACTACAAAATATAAAGGTGCACTGTGCATAGTGGAAATTCACTATACACAGGTCCACTGTCTATTGTACATGGTGAAAGTGCATCACACTAGGGTCAAATTGGCATAATGCATGATTAAAATACACCTTACCATAGGGCACGCTGCATTGTGAATGGTTGACCTACATGATTCTAATGTGCAAGGTGTATAGTGGAAGTACACCATACTAAGGTGCAAAGTACAAGGAGGTGAGAGAGCACTATACCAATTTACATTATGCATAGTTGAATTACACTAGATCAAGGCACATAATGCTTATTGCATGGTCGAACTAAAAAATATAAAGGGGCACTATGCATAGTGTAAGTTCACTATACACAGGTCCACAGTCTATCATACATGGTTGAAGTGCATCATACCAGGGTCAAATTTTCATAATGCATGATGAATGTGCACCATACCATAGGCACGGTGCATTGTGGATGGTGGAGCTACATGATTCTAATGTGTAAGGTGCATAGTGGAAGTACACCATACTAAGGTGCAAAGTATAGGGAGGTGAGAGAGCACTATACCAAGTTACATTATGTATAGTGAAATTGCACTAGACCAAGGCACATAATGCTTATTAGATGGTCGAACTACAAAATATAAAGGTGTACTGTGCATAGTGGAAATTCACTATACAAAGGTCCAATGCCCATTATGCATGGTGGAAATGCATCATAGCAGTGTCAAATTCGCATAATGGATGATGAAAGTGCACCATACCATAGGGCACAGTGCATTGTGAATGGTGGAACTTCATGATTCGAATGTGCAAGGTGCATAGTGGAAGTACACGATACTAAGGTGCAAAGTACAAGGAGGTGAGAGAGCACTATACCAAGTTACATTATGCATAGTGGAATTGCATAATACCAAGGCACACAATGCTTGTTGCATGGTCGAACTACAAAATATAAAGGTGCACTGTGCATAGTGGAAGTTCACTAGACACAGGACCACTGTCTATTGTACATGGTGGAAGTGCATCATACTAGGGTCAAATTTGCATAATGCTTGATGAAACTGCACCTTACCATAGGGCACGGTGCATTGTGAATGGTGGAGCTACATGATTCTAATGTGCAAGGTACATAGTGGAAGTACACCATACTAAGGTGCAAAGTACAAGGAGTTGAGAGAGCACTATACTAAGTTACATTATGCATAGTGGAATTGCACTAGACCAAGGCACACAATGCTTATTGCATGGTCGAATTAAAAAATATACAGGGGCATTGTCCATAGTGGAAATTCACTAGACCGAGGGCCACTGCCTATTGTACATGGTGGAAGTGCATCATACTAGGGTCAAATTCGCATAATGCATAATGAAACTGCACCTTACCATAGGGCACGGTGCATTGTGAACGGTTGAACTTCATGATTCTAATGTGTAAGGTGCATAGTGGAAGTACACCATACTAAGGTGCAAAGTACAAGGAAGGGAGAGCGCACTATACCAAGTTACATTATGCATAGTGTAACCGCACTAGAGTAAGGCACACAATGCTTATTGCATGGTCGAATTAAAAAATATAAAGGGGCACTGTCCATAGTGGAAATTCACTAGACAGAGGGCCATTGTCTATTGGACATGGTGGAAGTGCATCATACTAGGGTCAAATTTGCATAATGCTTGATGAAAGCCGCACCTTACCATAGGGCACGGTGCATTGTGAATGGTTGAATTACATTATTCTAATGTGCAAGGTGCGTAGTGGAAGTACACCATACTGAGGTGCAAAGTACAAGGAGGTGAGAGAACACTGTACCAACTTACATTATGCATAGTGGAATTGCAGTAGACCAACGCACACAATGCTAATTGCATGGTCGAATTAAAAAATATAAAGGGGCACTATCCATCGTGGAAATTCACTAGACACAGGTCCACTGTCTATTGTTCATGGTGGAAGTGAATCATACTAGGGTCAAATTTGTATAATGGTTGATGAAACTGCACCTTACCATAGGGCACGGTGCATTGTGAATGGTTGAACTACATGATTCTAATGTGTAAGGTGCATAGTGGAAGTACACCATACTAAGGTGAAAAGTACAAGGAGTGGAGATCGCACTATGCCAAGTTACAGTATGCATAGTGGAATTGCACTATACCAAGGCATACAATTGTTATTTCATAGTCGACCTACAAAATATAAAGGTGCACTGTGCATAGTGGAAATTCACTATACACAGGTCCACTGTCTATTGTACATGGTGAAAGTGCATCACACTAGGGTCAAATTGGCATAATGCATGATTAAAATACACCTTACCATAGGGCACGCTGCATTGTGAATGGTTGACCTACATGATTCTAATGTGCAAGGTGTATAGTGGAAGTACACCATACTAAGGTGCAAAGTACAAGGAGGTGAGAGAGCACTATACCAATTTACATTATGCATAGTTGAATTACACTAGATCAAGGCACATAATGCTTATTGCATGGTCGAACTAAAAAATATAAAGGGGCACTATGCATAGTGTAAGTTCACTATACACAGGTCCACAGTCTATCATACATGGTTGAAGTGCATCATACCGGGGTCAAATTTTCATAATGCATGATGAATGTGCACCATACCATAGGCACGGTGCATTGTGGATGGTGGAGCTACATGATTCTAATGTGTAAGGTGCATAGTGGAAGTACACCATACTAAGGTGCAAAGTATAGGGAGGTGAGAGAGCACTATACCAAGTTACATTATGTATAGTGAAATTGCACTAGACCAAGGCACATAATGCTTATTACATGGTCGAACTACAAAATATAAAGGTGTACTTGTGCATAGTGGAAATTCACTATACAAAGGTCCAATGCCCATTATGCATGGTGGAAATGCATCATAGCAGTGTCAAATTCGCATAATGGATGATGAAAGTGCACCATACCATAGGGCACAGTGCATTGTGAATGGTGGAACTTCATGATTCGAATGTGCAAGGTGCATAGTGGAAGTACACGATACTAAGGTGCAAAGTACAAGGAGGTGAGAGAGCACTATACCAAGTTACATTATGCATAGTGGAATTGCATAATACCAAGGCACACAATGCTTGTTGCATGGTCGAACTACAAAATATAAAGGTGCACCGTGCATAGTGGAAGTTCACTAGACACAGGACCACTGTCTATTGTACATGGTGGAAGTGCATCATACTAGGGTCAAATTTGCATAATGCTTGATGAAACTGCACCTTACCATAGGGCACGGTGCATTGTAAATGGTGGAGCTACATGATTCTAATGTGCAAGGTACATAGTGGAAGTACACCATACTAAGGTGCAAAGTACAAGGAGTTGAGAGAGCACTATACTAAGTTACATTATGCATAGTGGAATTGCACTAGACCAAGGCACACAATGCTTATTGCATGGTCGAATTAAAAAATATACAGGGGCATTGTCCATAGTGGAAATTCACTAGACCGAGGGCCACCGCCTATTGTACATGGTGGAAGTGCATCATACTAGGGTCAAATTCGCATAATGCATAATGAAACTGCACCTTACCATAGGGCACGGTGCATTGTGAACGGTTGAACTTCATGATTCTAATGTGTAAGGTGCATAGTGGAAGTACACCATACTAAGGTGCAAAGTACAAGGAAGGGAGAGCGCACTATACCAAGTTACATTATGCATAGTGTAACTGCACTAGAGTAAGGCACACAATGCTTATTGCATGGTCGAATTAAAAAATATAAAGGGGCACTGTCCATAGTGGAAATTCACTAGACAGAGGGCCATTGTCTATTGGACATGGTGGAAGTGCATCATACTAGGGTCAAATTTGCATAATGCTTGATGAAACTGCACCTTACCATAGGGCACGGTGCATTGTGAATGGTTGAATTACATTATTCTAATGTGCAAGGTGCGTAGTGGAAGTACACCATACTGAGGTGCAAAGTACAAGGAGGTGAGAGAACACTGTACCAACTTACATTATGCATAGTGGAATTGCAATAGACCAACGCACACAATGCTAATTGCATGGTCGAATTAAAAAATATAAAGGGGCACTATCCATCGTGGAAATTCACTAGACACAGGTCCACCGTCTATTGTTCATGGTGGAAGTGAATCATACTAGGGTCAAATTTGTATAATGGTTGATGAAACTGCACCTTACCATAGGGCACGGTGCATTGTGAATGGTTGAACTACATGATTCTAATGTGTAAGGTGCATAGTGGAAGTACACCATACTAAGGTGAAAAGTACAAGGAGTGGAGATCGCACTATGCCAAGTTACAGTATGCATAGTGGAATTGCACTATACCAAGGCATACAATTGTTATTTCATAGTCGACCTACAAAATATAAAGGTGCACTGTGCATAGTGGAAATTCACTATACAAAGGTTCACTTCCCATTCTGCATGGATGAAGTGCATCATACCAGGGTCAAATTTGCATAATGCATGATGAAAGTGCACCATACCATAGGGCACGGGGCATTGTGAATGGTTGAACTATATGATTATAATGTGCATGGTGCATAGTGGAATTACACCATATAAGGTGCAAAGTACAAGGAGGTGAGAGAGCACTATACTAAATTACATTATGTATAGTGGAATTGCACTAGACCAAGGCACACAATGCTTATTGCATTGTCAAACTACAAAATATAAAGGTGCATTGTGTCTAGTGGAAATACACTATACATAGGTCCACTTCCCATTCTGCATGGTTGAAGTGCATCATACCAGGGTCAAATTCGCATAATGCATGATGAAAGTGCACCATACCATAGGGCATAGTGCATTGTGAATGTTGGAACTACACTATTCTAATGTGCAAGGTCCATAGTGGAAGTACACCATACTAAGGTGCAAAGTACAAGGAGGTGAGAGAGCACTATACCAAGTCACATTATGCATAGTGGAATAGCACTAGACCAAGGCACATAATGGTTATTGCATGGTCTAATTGAAAAATATAAAGGGGGCACTATCCATAGTGGAAATACACTATACACAAGTCCACTATCTATTGTACATGGTGGAAGTGCATTATACAAAGGTCAAATTCGCATAATGCTTGATGAAACTACACCTTACCATAGGGCACGGTGCATTGTGAATGGTTGAACTACATGATTCTAATGTGTAAGGTGCATAGTGGAAGTACACCATACTAAGGTGCAAAGTACAACGAGGGGAGAGTGCACTATACCAAGTTACATTATGCACTGTGAAATTGCACTATACCAAGGCATACAATGGTTATTTCATGGTGGACCTACGAAATATAAAGGTGCACTGTGCATAGTGGAAATTCACTATACAAAGGTCCAATTCCCATTCTGCATGGTTGCAGTGCATCATACCAGGGTCAAATTTGCATAATGCATGATTAAAGTGCACGATACCATAGGGCACGGTGCATTGTGGATGGTGGAGTTGCATGAGTCTAATGTGCAAGGTGCGTATTGGAAGTACACCATACTAAGGTGCAAAGTACAAGGAGGTGAGGGAGTACTATACAAAGTTAGATTATGCATAGTAGAATTGCACTATACCAAGGCACAAAATGGTTATTTCATTGTCGACCTAGAAAATATAAAGGTGCAATGTGCATAGTGGAAATTCACTATACAAAGGTCCACTTCCCATTCTGCATGGTTGAAGTGCATCATACCAGGGTCAAATTCGCATAATGCATGATGAAAGTGCACCATACCATAGGGCATAGTGCATTGTGAATGTTGGAACTACACTATTCTAATGTGCAAGGTGCATAGTGGAAGTACACCACACTAAGGTGCAAAGTACAAGGAGCTGAGAGAGCACTATACCAAGTTACATTATGCATAGTGGAATAGCACTAGACCAAGGCACACAATGCTTATTGCATGGTCTACTTGAAAAAATATAAAGGGGGGCACTATCCATAGTGGAAATACACTATACACAAGTCCACTATCTATTCTACATGGTGGATGTGCATCATACTAGGGTCAAATTCGCATAATGCATGATGAATGTGCACCGTAGCATAGGGCACGGTGCATTATGAATATTGGAACTACATGATTCTAATGTGCAAGGTGCATTGTGGAAGTACACCATACTAAGGTGCAAAGTACAAGGAGGTGAGAGAGCACTATACCAAGTTACATTATGCATAGTGGAAACGCACTATACCAAGGCACACAATGCTTATTGCATGGTCAAATTAAAAAATATAAAGGGGCACTGTGCATAGTGGAAATTCACTAAACACAGGTCCACTGTCTATTGTACATGGTGGAAGTGCATCATACTAGGGTCAAATTCGCATAATGCATGTTGAAACTGCACCTTACCATAGGGCAGGGTGAATTGTGAAGGGTTGAACTACATGATTCTAATGTGTAAGGTGCTTAGTGGAAGTACACCATACTAAGGTGCAAAGTACAAGGAGGGGAGAGCGCACTATACCAAGTTACATTATGCATAGTGGAATTGCACTATACCAAGGCACACACAATGCTTGTTTCATGGTCGACCTACAAAATATAAACGTGTACTGTGCATAGTTGAAATAAACTAGACACAGGTCCACTGTATATTGTACATGGTGGAAGTGCATCATACTAAGGTGAAATTCGTATAATGCTTGATGAAACTGCACCTTACCATAGGGCACGGTGCATTGTGAATGGTTGAACTACATGATTCTAATGTGTAAGGTGCATAGTGGAAGTACACCATACTAAGGTGTAAAGTACAAGGAGGTGAGAGAGCACTATACCAAGTTACATTATGCATAGTGGAATTGCACTAGACCAAGGCACACAATGCTTATTGCATGGTGGAACTATAAAATATAAAGGTGCACTGTGCATAGTGGATATTCACTAAACACAGGTTCACTGCCTATTGTACATGGTGGAAGTGCATCATACTATGGTCAAATTCGCATAATGCATGATGAAACTGCACCTTACCATAGGGCAGGGTGAATTGTGAATGGTTGAACTACATGATTCTAATGTATAAAGTGCATAGTGGAAGTACACCATACTAAGGTGCAAAGTACAAGGAGGTGAGAGAGCACTATACCAAGTTACATTATGCATAGTGGAAATGCACAATACCAAGGCACACAATGCTTATTGCATGGTCAAATTTTAAAATATAAAGGGGCACTGTGCATAATGGAAATTCACTAGACACAGGTCCACTGTATATTGTACATGGTGGAAGTGCATCATACTAGGGTGAAATTCGTATAATGCTTGATGAAACCGCACCTTACCATAGGGCACGGTGCATTGTGAATGGTTGAACTACATGATTCTAATGTGCAAGGTGCAATGTGGAAGTACACCATACTAAGGTGCAAAGTACAAGGACGTGAGAGAGCACTATACCAAGTTACATTATGCATAGTGGAATTGCACTAGACCAAGGCACACAATGCTTATTGCATGGTCGAACTACAAAATATAAAGGTGCACCGTGCATAGTGGAAATTCACTAAACACAGGTCCACCGTCAATTGTACATGGTGGAAGTGCATCATACTAGGGTCAAATTCGCATAATGCATGATGAAACCGCACCTTACCATAGGGCAGGGTGAATTGTGAATGGTTGAACTACATGATTCTAATGTGTAAAGTGCATAGTGGAAGTACACCATACTAAGGTGCAAAGTACAAGGAGGTGAGAGAGCACTATACCAAGTTACATTATGCATAGTGGAATTGCACTAGACCAAGGCAGACAATGCTTATTGCATGGTCAAACTATAAAATATAAAGGTGCATTGTGCATAGTGGAAATTCACTAAACACAGGTCCACTATCTATTGTACATGGTGGAAGTGCATCATACTAGGGTCAAATTTGCATAATGCATGATGAAATTGCACCTTACCATAGGGCGAGGTGAATTGTGAATGGTTGAACTACATGATTCTAATGTGTAAAGTGCATAGTGGAAGTACACCATACTAAGGTGCAAAGTACAAGGAGGTGAGAGAGCACTATACCAAGTTACATTATGCATAGTGGAAATGCACTATACCAAGGCACACAATGCTTATTGCATGGTCAAATTTTAAAATATAAAGGGGCACTGTGCATAATGGAAATTCACTAGACACAGGTCCACCGTATATTGTACATGGTGGAAGTGCATCATACTAGGGTGAAATTCGTATAATGCTTGATGAAACCGCACCTTACCATAGGGCACGGTGCATTGTGAATGGTTGAACTACATGATTCTAATGTGCAAGGTGCAATGTGGAAGTACACCATACTAAGGTGCAAAGTACAAGGACGTGAGAGAGCACTATACCAAGTTACATTATGCATAGTGGAATTGCACTAGATCAAGGCACACAATGCTTATTGCATGGTCGAACTACAAAATATAAAGGTGCACCGTGCATAGTGGAAATTCACTAAACACAGTCCACCGTCAATTGTACATGGTGGAAGTGCATCATACTAGGGTCAAATTCGCATAATGCATGATGAAACTGCACCTTACCATAGGGCAGGGTTAATTGTGAATGGTTGAACTACATGATTCTAATGTGTAAAGTGCATAGTGGAAGTACACCATACTAAGGTGCAAAGTACAAGGAGGTGAGAGAGCACTATACCAAGTTACATTATGCATAGTGGAATTGCACTAGACCAAGGCAGACAATGCTTATTGCATGGTCAAACTATAAAATATAAAGGTGCATTGTGCATTGTGGAAATTCACTAAACACAGGTCCACTATCTATTGTACATGGTGGAAGTGCATCATACTAGGGTCAAATTTGCATAATGCATGATGAAATTGCACCTTACCATAGGGCAGGGTGAATTGTGAATGGTTGAACTACATGATTCTAATGTGTAAAGTGCATAGTGGAAGTACACCATACTAAGGTGCAAAGTACAAGGAGGTGAGAGAGCACTATACCAAGTTACATTATGCATAGTGGAATTGCACTAGACCAAGGCAGACAATGCTTATTGCATGGTCAAACTATAAAATATAAAGGTGCATTGTGCATAGTGGAAATTCACTAAACACGGGTCCACTATCTATTGTACATGGTGGAAGTGCATCATACTAGGGTCAAATTTGCATAATGCATGATGAAATTGCACCTTACCATAGGGCAGGGTGAATTGTGAATGGTTGAACTACATGATTCTAATGTGTAAAGTGCATAGTGGAAGTACACCATACTAAGGTGCAAAGTACAAGGAGGTGAGAGAGCACTATACCAAGTTACATTATGCATAGTGGAATTGCACTAGACCAAGGCACACAATGCTTATTGCATGGTCAAATTTCAAAATATAAAGGGGCACCGTGCATAGTGGAAATTCACTAGACACAGTCCACCGTATATTGTACATGGTGGAAGTGCATCATACTAAGGTGAAATTCGTATAATGCTTGATGAAACTGCACCTTACCATAGGGCACGGTGCATTGTGAATGGTTGAACTACATGATTCTAATGTGTAAGGTGCATAGTGGAAGTACACCATACTAAGGTGTAAAGTACAAGGAGGTGAGAGAGCACTATACCAAGTTACATTATGCATAGTGGAATTGCACTAGACCAAGGCGACAATGCTTATTGCATGGTCAAACTATAAAATATAAAAGTGCATTGTGCATAGTGGAAATTCACTAAACACAGGTCCACTATCTATTGTACATGGTGGAAGTGCATCATACTAGGGTCAAATTTGCATAATGCATGATGAAATTGCACCTTACCATAGGGCAGGGTGAATTGTGAATGGTTGAACTACATGATTCTAATGTGTAAAGTGCATAGTGGAAGTACACCATACTAAGGTGCAAAGTACAAGGAGGTGAGAGAGCACTATACCAAGTTACATTATGCATAGTGGAAATGCACTATACCAAGGCACACAATGCTTATTGCATGGTCAAATTTCAAAATATAAAGGGGCAACGTGCATAGTGGAAATTCACTAAACACGGGTCCACTATCTATTGTACATGGTGGAAGTGCATCATAGTAGGGTCAAATTTGCATAATGCATGATGAAATTGCACCTTACCATAGGGGGCAAGTGGTGAATTGTGAATGGTTGAACTACATGATTCTAATGTGTAAAGTGCATAGTGGAAGTACACCATACTAAGGTGCAAAGTACAAGGAGGTGAGAGAGCACTATACCAAGTTACATTATGCATAGTGGAATTGCACTAGACCAAGGCGTACAATGCTTATTGCATGGTCAAACTATAAAATATAAAGGTGCATTGTGCATAGTGGAAATTCACTAAACACGGGTCCACTATCTATTGTACATGGTGGAAGTGCATCATACTAGGGTCAAATTCGCATAATGCATGATGAAACCGCACCTTACCATAGGCCACGATGCATTTTGAATGGTTGAACTACATGATTCTAATGTGCAAGGTGCATTGTGGAAGTACACCATACTAAGGTGCAAAGTACAAGGACGTGACGAAGCACTATACCAAGTGACATTATGCATAGTGGAATTGCACTAGACCAAGGCGTACAATGCTTATTGCATGGTCAAACTATAAAATATAAAGGTGCATTGTGCATAGTGGAAATTCACTAAACACAGTCCACCGTCTATTGTACATGGTGGAGTGCATCATACTAAGGTGAAATTCGTATAATGCTTGATGAAACCGCACCTTACCATAGGGCACGGTGCATTGTGAATGGTTGAACTACATGATTCTAATGTGTAAGGTGCATAGTGGAAGTACACCATACTAAGGTGTAAAGTACAAGGAGGTGAGAGAGCACTATACCAAGTTACATTATGCATAGTGGAAATGCACTATACCAAGGCACACAATGCTTATTGCATGGTCAAATTTCAAAATATAAAGGGGCACTGTGCATAGTGGAAATTCACTAGACACAGGTCCACTGTATATTGTACATGGTGGAAGTGTATCATACTAAGGTGAAATTCGTATAATGCTTGATGAAAACCGCACCTTACCATAGGGCACGGTGCATTGTGAATGGTTGAACTACATGATTCTAATGTGTAAGGTGCATAGTGGAAGTACACCATACTAAGGTGTAAAGTACAAGGAGGTGAGAGAGCACTATACCAAGTTACATTATGCATAGTGGAATTGCACTAGACCAAGGCAGACAATGCTTATTGCATGGTCAAACTATAAAATATAAAGGTGCATTGTGCATAGTGGAAAGTCACTAAACACAGAGTCCACTATCTATTGTACATGGTGGAAGTGCATCATACTAGGGTCAAATTCGCATAATGCATGATGAAACCGCACCTTACCATAGGCCACGATGCATTTTGAATGGTTGAACTACATGATTCTAATGTGCAAGGTGCATTGTGGAAGTACACCATACTAAGGTGCAAAGTACAAGGACGTGACGAGCACTATACCAAGTGACATTATGCATAGTGGAATTGCACTAGACCAAGGCAGACAATGCTTATTGCATGGTCAAACTATAAAATATAAAGGTGCATTGTGCATAGTGGAAATTCACTAAACACAGGTCCACTGTCTATTGTACATGGTGGAGTGCATCATACTAAGGTGAAATTCGTATAATGCTTGATGAAACCGCACCTTACCATAGGGCACGGTGCATTGTGAATGGTTGAACTACATGATTCTAATGTGTAAGGTGCATAGTGGAAGTACACCATACTAAGGTGTAAAGTACAAGGAGGTGAGAGAGCACTATACCAAGTTACATTATGCATAGTGGAAATGCACTATACCAAGGCACACAATGCTTATTGCATGGTCAAATTTCAAAATATAAGGGGCACCGTGCATAGTGGAAATTCACTAGACACTACTGGTCCACTGTATATTGTACATGGTGGAAGTGCATCATACTAAGGTGAAATTCGTATAATGCTTGATGAAACTGCACCTTACCATAGGGCACGGTGCATTGTGAATGGTTGAACTACATGATTCTAATGTGTAAGGTGCATAGTGGAAGTACACCATACTAAGGTGTAAAGTACAAGGAGGTGAGAGAGCACTATACCAAGTTACATTATGCATAGTGGAAATGCACTATACCAAGGCACACAATGCTTATTGCATGGTCAAATTTTAAAAATATAAAGGGGCACCGTGCATAATGGAAATTCACTAGACACAGGTCCACCTGTATATTGTACATGGTGGAAGTGCATCATACTAGGGTGAAATTCGTATAATGCTTGATGAAACTGCACCTTACCATAGGGCACGTGCATTGTGAATGGTTGAACTACATGATTCTAATGTGCAAGGTGCAATGTGGAAGTACACCATACTAAGGTGCAAAGTACAAGGACGTGAGAGAGCACTATACCAAGTTACATTATGCATAGTGGAATTGCACTAGACCAAGGCACACAATGCTTATTGCATGGTCGAACTACAAAATATAAAGGTGCAACTGTGCATAGTGGAAATTCACTAAACACGGGTCCACCGTCAATTGTACATGGTGGAAGTGCATCATACTAGGGTCAAATTCGCATAATGCATGATGAAACCGCACTTACCATATAGGGCAGGGTTAATTGTGAATGGTTGAACTACATGATTCTAATGTGTAAAGTGCATAGTGGAAGTACACCATACTAAGGTGCAAAGTACAAGGAGGTGAGAGAGCACTATACCAAGTTACATTATGCATAGTGGAATTACCTTAGACCAAGGCGGACAATGCTTATTGCATGGTCAAACTATAAAATATAAAGGTGCATTGTGCATTGTGGAAATTCACTAAACACGGGTCCACTATCTATTGTACATGGTGGAAGTGCATCATACTAGGGTCAAATTTGCATAATGCATGATGAAATTGCACCTTACCATAGGGCGAGGTGAATTGTGAATGGTTGAACTACATGATTCTAATGTGTAAAGTGCATAGTGGAAGTACACCATACTAAGGTGCAAAGTACAAGGAGGTGAGAGAGCACTATACCAAGTTACATTATGCATAGTGGAATTGCACTGAACCAAGGCGGACAATGCTTATTGCATGGTCAAACTATAAAATATAAAGGTGCATTGTGCATAGTGGAAATTCACTAAACACAGGTCCACTATCTATTGTACATGGTGGAAGTGCATCATACTAGGGTCAAATTTTGCATAATGCATGATGAAATTGCACCTTACCAT